>JACMZG010001863.1:1613226-1682385 GCA_018340805.1 Microvelia longipes
TTAGCCACTAGGTCGTGTCGGCGCAGGGGGCCGCTGCGGGGCCCGAACCTTTCTGAGACTTGGCACATGCACATGTTTTTTGCTGTAGCAGCATTGAGTTTGTTCAGTGCCTGGATGGGTGACCACTGGGAATAAAACGGATGTATTTTTTTTAATGATAAAGTAAGGGCACTTTTGAGGAAAATAAAATTTAAAGTTTAGTTTGTATTTTCCTCAAAAGTGCCCTTACTTTATCATTGAATATAATGAGGAACAATAAGGAGGATTCAACTCTTAATATTTTTTTTTTAATGCCTTTATTAAATAATAATTAGTTTTACAATATTTATATCACATACATAATAAACACAAGGCTACCTCTCCGCTATAAAGCTTGCGCTTTGCGCTGCGGAGAGGGAGTTCCTTAACTCTGTACATAGATAGTTTTTAGCACTTGTAACAACTTAATCTAGACATAAACTTAACCTATGTTAGTAATTTCTAGAACTTAACCTATGTTATTTACTATGTTAGGACGAGCGAAGCGAAGGTGTATTATAGAATAAATTTAACGACTTAATATTTTCTGAGGATGAAAGAAGCGAATTTGAAGCTGGGAGAATGAGCGTAGCGAATCCGATGTGATGAGGAAAAGTTCCGAAGTGCACCGAACCCGTTTTTTTAATTAAAAATTAATATAAGTAATTAACTTTAGGTCCATCAAAAAACTTTTTGTCTTTCGTCATTGTAGGTTAATGACGTCAAATATTTCATAAACAATGTTTAATCGAAAACTTATAAGGTTTTTGTTACCGAGTAAGGTGTAATTTTAAGGTCCATTATTGTACCAATGAATGTACCAATATTGAACCAATAAATGTACTATTAAATTATCAATGTCGAGTATTTACCCTGTAAAATACTCGGGTTTCTGTCTCTAGACACAAGACGTTTTTAATGGTACGCAATAAATTGTAAAGGCTTTTTCAGGTCGGAATGTTCAGAATCAGAAGGAGTTTATTCCGATCCGAAAAAGGATTCCGGCTTTTTGTAATTCAACCAACTACCTACGAAAAACGCTTGTAACAAAAATAAAATGACAGACAGACACGCTTTCTCATGAAAACGAACTTTATTGAATAAAGTAGCAGCAACTATGAGAGCGAAGTATTAAGGAGGAACCTGTACAAAAATAGACTTTCCCACAGTTCCTGATTAGAAAACAAGAAATAGAGAACAATTTTAGACGTCTCCTAATGAAACATGAAAGAACTTTCTATCTCATAAATTTCATGTTTAGAAAACTTATCATTTCTCTTGTTTTTACATTTCTTTTAGGAAGATTTTTCTTCCTCCTTCTATCTGGAAGAAAACTCGCACTGGTTTAAAAAAGATAAATAGGCGCTTTGCAAGGACGCGTGGAAATAGTGAACTTTACCAGAGATAAGGAAATACAGTCCACGGTCTACTTGATCTTAAAGTAGAGTTTAACAAAAGTATATATATTCATCGATAACTAGTCTATACGAAATAGTTAATGGATTAGTAACATTGATTAATTAGAATCTTAATTAAAGTTTAAAACATTAGGGTACATTTTTTTAATTATTTATTATCAGATTGGTGGCCAATCAACAATATAAAATAATCGTGGAAAGGCAAGTACAGATTGAGGCCGGAGTAGAAAAATTTGTCAGATGCTTTTTGCAGAGTGTTTCAGTGTGTTTACTTACAGTGTGTGTGGTCCTATGTGAGAGCTCCTTTGTGTTTATACTCGTGTGTGTGTTTGTTTCAATGTGTAAGTCTTTACTCCAGTGTGTGTGTGGGTGTGCTTACTCCAGTGTGAAACACAGATAGTGAGGTTTTCTTTTTATCAATGTCTCCTCTCGGTGTTTGTTGTCAAGTTCATCGGGTGGAAAAGTAATGTAACGGAGTTTCTCGCTTTTCCAGTCAAACAAAATAGAGTACTTACTCTCGTTACTGTCATTGCTCCCGAGTCATTTTCATCTTTTGCTTATATCCTCTATACTTTGCAAGTCATTTTCATCTCCTGGCTATATCCACCAACGTTCCTAAACGTTGGTTTTGGTTAAATCCACAAAAATTTTATATATATATATATATATATATATATATATATATATATATATATATATATATATATATTATATATATATATATATATATATATATATATATATATATATATTATAACTGACTCAAGGTGGGGCTTATCCAAACCCGAGTACTAGTGGCTATAAATGTCCTAACTAGACCAGTGGAGGTGGGGAGGTTCTTAGTACTAATATGAAAAACAATAAGTTTGATACAAAACAAATTAATCATATTTGTAGCGAATAAGACGCATAGGTATCTCGACTAACAATCATAAAAAAATCAACAGTATTCATATAAATTTTCTAATAACTAAGTGCGTAGAATAAGTTTTAATTAGTATTCATACAATTATTCCACTAGTAAAAGAAGTTTAAGTATACCTCCAAATTAATTTCTTAAATTAATAAATTATATAAACTAATATAAGACAGAATTAACCAGTTGCTTAAATTGACTATCGATAATTGACTAATTATGATAATAATCAATAACCATCTCAAATTAATAAATATTTTAAATTCATAACATATACTAATATTTAACAAATATAGGAACTTAAATTTCATGCAAATGACTCAAATATCTTAAGACTAGATGAAGTAACAAGTAACATATATCTAATGGCTAACCTAAATTCTACTTAAATCGATGACGTATCAGGCAACCAAAACCTTAAAAAAATAATAATCTAAATTAACTACCTAAATCTAACTACCGACGCAATTCACACATGAATTAACGTAAAAGTTAAGTAATTGCCTAAGCAAATAAAATAATAATTAATATTCGTATAGTGGAGTACCACACAGAATTTATCGACTGACATATAGAAAATTTGATTATATAATATTATAAATAATCCCACAAATGGCGAACTTTGACTAGTACAGTAAATAATTATAATTATAATTAAAAGAGAAATAAATATAATAATAATAATTGGCAAATAATATAACAATCGTAGGCCTACTAAAATAAATCTAAATAATAAGACATAAAATATCAACCTAAAATACTCAGGCTTAGGTTGGCTGGTTCAAAGGGAAAAGGAAAGCTCGCAGTGGCGGCGCCGGTGATCGTAATTAAACATCCAATAATACAGACAGAAAAATAAGGCTACTTACGGCCATTATCACAAAATTTTAATAACAGTCCATTCTCCAACACAAACACATAAATAAGTCACTAACTTAACTCCAAACTTATAAAAAAAATAATTAAATTTAATTACAGGACCCTGGATCCGCTTATCGCCATTGAACGCTTTTCTTTTTCCTCCAGACCAACCAAAATTTATCTCAAAATATAAAATTTACGTAATAAATTCGGAAATTAATCTATAAAATTAAGCGAAAAATCATATTAATTTACATATATTTCGTATTTCTTAAAACCTAATAATAAATTCTTAAATCTAGAAGAAAAGCCAGATTTCCCTGGGAAAGTTTGCCACTGATTCGCCACTTCCCGGGAAATTCAAAATAAAACATAGATTTAGACGGGCGCAGGTCCAAACTGGACTAAATGTGGCTGACCGTTCCTCACTCTAACCTTCACAGTAACCTGGCCGGCTATAGCCTGGATTCGCCTTCATTGTTTATCCACATTGGCCGACGTAAACAAACCTCGAGAATAACTTTGCTAGCCAAGTTATTTCAAGCACCAGAAGTCGAGATCCATTAAAAGATGTTAATTTATCAAGTTTGTGAAGTGATACGGTGTGTTAGTGAAAGTTCGGAATACAGTGATATGCATAACCTGCTCCTTCTGATGGAAGTAAACAAACCAGTGCGGAGTGTTCTAATATAGTTTTGCCTTGTAAAAGGCGACATCAAGCTAGACGTAAGTTATTATGTGATAACTGGTAATTCCAAATACATTTACCAGCAGATAAAGGTTTCCAAATGGCTCTACGATGTCAAAACAAACTTGCCCAAAACGTAACGTACTGATCCTATAAGTAGGCGTTGATGATGTAAGTTTGCCTCATTACAATATATATATATATATATATTATATATATATATATATATATATATACATATAATACACACCCACACACACACACACACAACACACACACACATATATATATATATATATATATTATATATATATATATATATATATATATATATATATATATATATATATATTATTATTATTATTGCTTGGCGTTTTGCCAAGCACACCAAACACACTATTGACTATTGTCGGTCTGCGGTCTCAGATCGTTCACGATACACTGGTCATCTTATTTATCCTGAGAAAACCGAGGTACCAGCGAATGTTTCTTGATATTGAGACCGGCTCGTCAGGAAAGCTATAGAGATTGCTAAGATCAAGAATTAAATTACAGAGACACGGGGTTGAAGATCTGCATAACATGGAAACCGCTTATCTCTACACTTCGTGTCTAGAACAATCCTTTGAATCAATTCAAGCCTCCAATCACGTCACACTATACCCAACCACCGATTACGTCACTTCCTGGAGCGAGTTGAGGACTGTATTTACCGAGAGCTGTTTGCTTATCTTAAAGCTTTGTGGGCGTTTATTAAGCGCTGAAACATAATGTATCAAATAATTTAATATAAAAGAAAACAACATAAAAGAAAGTAAAGTTTACCGAAGTAATTAATTCAAAGTTGCCTATGAAAGCAACGCCAAAGAGACCCTAAAAAAATTCTTGAGGAATATAAGGGTGTAAAGTGTAGGGTGAATAAATATGGGGGGGGGGAGTCTGATGTATTTATAGTGATATTAGTATCAAATTTCTTAGGATTCAATTGAGTTTCCAAAAGTATGTTCAGTACAGTATGTTCCTATTTAACTTTTCATTTTAGCAAAAGTGGTATTAAAATTACCATATTTGAGTAATAGTTACCAAAATAATAACTACCTAAATAATAACTACCTTCTTCCTCCTTCTATCTGGAAGAAAACTCGCACTGGTTAAAAAAAGATAAATAGGCGCCCTGCAAGGACGCGTGGAAATAGTGAACTTTACCAGAGATAAGGAAATACAATCCATGGTCTACTTGATCTTAAAGAATTTAACAAAAGTATATGTATATATATATATATATATATATATTATATATATATATATATATATAATATATATATATATATATATATATATATAATATATATATATATATATATATATATATATATATATATATATATATATATATATAATTCATCAATAACTAGTCTTATACGAAATAGTTAATGGATTAGTAACATTGATTAATTAGAATTTTAATTAAATCGTGGATATGCAAGTAAAGATTGAGGCCGGAGTAGAAAAATCAATTCGCTAAATGTATACTGTAGCATGTCCTCGAACTCGCTTCGCTCGTCCTCAGATAGTAAATGTATTCGCTTTATCCTCAGCAGTCCCATACAGCACTAACTACCATCAATGCTGCTTAACTTTTATGGCCCAATAGATAGTTTTGATAAACTTGATGTATTGTAATAAACTTTAAGTGTACTTATTTATTACGTAAAGGTATTAACTTGTACCGAATTTCAACTCAATTGCATTATTTTTAGATTTTTACAATTTTATAAAAAACTTACACAAGTCATTTCATAACAATTGAACTAACGATGATAATAAAATGAAACTTGGCCAATATATTAGTCTTATACATGGCCTCATGCGTGCTAAATCTCAATACGATCGTACCATTTTCCCGCGTTTTATGATTTTTCGAAATTTTTGCTGAATCATTATTGCGGGTTAATGAGACATCAAAAATTATTATAACTTACTCAGGATAGTTAAGTTAGTTTTTTTTAAAAAAAATATAAAACTACTAAGGGGCCTTAAAAAGACCTGAAACGAATAATTCCGGTGTCATCTCGGTTCCGGATTTTTTTAACGAAGAGAATAATTTTCCAATAAACTTACGATATAAATAAGGAAAGGTGAAAATAATAACTCACTACAGTCAAGGAATAAATGTTGGTGCATGTTAAATGTGCCATTCTGAATTAATAAATAAATAAAATAAAATTCTAGAATGAATCACGATTATATGCATAATTTATCTAATAGTTAAATCTGGTTGATAATCTATACACGGCTAATTATGTATTAATGATGTATTGTAATATTGATAAATTACAATTTTCTTGTAACATTTGATTAAATACAAATATATTTTGTTTTCAGGTTTAGGCTGAGTTTGGAAACCTCCTCATCTGATAATTAACCAGGTGATTAAATTAATGTAAATCTTTAAATGTTTAAAATCTAATTCATTTGTGAACTTAATTTTTAAAAAAATAATTTGTTAAAAATAATAATTTTTTAATAAATCTAATTAGTATTTTCAAAGGAAATGCGCTAAAACCTTTATAAATAAATAACCTAGCTTGAACTAGTGCAGCTTAAATAATGGTGTGCATTATCAATTTTAGAGGCAAATTTTTGTATAACTAACAAAAACATGATAGTTATGCGTATTTTCTTTGAAAATTCAAAAAAATGAGTTACGAGTAGTGCTTGATAATTGAGTTACTGTTCAACTTATATAGCATAAACCCGAACATTGAGCAAGTTAATTATTTTTAAGTAAGGAAACACGCATTCCAATGGAAATTCACCTGGCATGCGGACCACCGCCCCAAAATTATTTTAAAATATTAAAATAACTGAAAGTGGAAGAGATAAAGAAGACTGTGAAGTCACCGTTCAGGCCTACGGTTAGTAGCGACCAAGGATCTTGAACAAAGAGGATGACGCACTAAGTCGATTTGCCATACACAAAAGTGACACTATCGAAAACTAAAAAATAGAGAGTATTCAACACCAAACACACGTCAAACACCAACTGCGTATGCTTACAGTTCTTATAACAGCGCAGGTATTAAATTTTAGAGGCAAACTTACCTTTCAATGGTTTCCCATTGTTTATTGCTTGAGAAGGTGACAATAAAACACGTTTAAATGATCACTCACTGAAGTGGCAAAGTATAGTCTAAAATTGAATATTAAATAAGCACAAATGACTTAACAAGCACCATAAATGTAACAATCACGAGAAGCACAGAAGAAAGTTTAGAAGCAAACTCGACAAATAACTTGCTAAATAACCTGCGTTTGGCAGCTTTTTTCATTATAACCAAGAAGAAGGTAAGTTTGCTCCTATTTCTCTATATCATACAACTTTTATGGGGTCAGAAATGTTCCTTAATGCGTCATCCCCCTTATTCAAGATCCTTGGTAGCGACAGTGAACCCTTACAGGCACTGGTCACCACTAAGCCTAATTGATCTTGAAGGCTAAACGATCTATTACCTCTGCCTTATTATCATCACTTACTTGGTGATCTATCACCCCTACCTCATTACTATCACTACATTAATCAAAGCTTAATGATAATTTCACCGAGTGTTGATACAGTGTTAGTAGTTTAGCCAGTTAGTAGTTTGTCAGTTCTTGAGTTACTACACAACAATTATTTGGAAAATCTATTTATTTTCATTTTCCTTTTAGTCCCTAAAAAATAACAGAAAAAGAAGACTGACATTGAATACATAATAAAAACTGTTATAGCAACAGATAAATAAAAATGTTGGGAACACTGTCCCCTCCGATTGTTACGATCCCCTCCCTATTGTCAGAGTTCTCCTCTGCGACAGGGGGACAACCGTTTTGCGAGAAAAAAGCACCCTAATTTTTTTAGGGACGAAACCCTTTATTTTTTTGACAAACTCGGTTTCATTATTTTACGGCTCTAATCTCTGCGTTTTTATTTCAGGTTTTAAAATAAAATGTATTAAAATATAAATGTTTTTATTTTTAAGGACCCTTAAAGAAAATAAAACATTAGTTTATTCTTGGTAAAGTGGTTTATTTTATTACATTGGGAGTGAAATATTTGAGTAAAAGCATCAATCGCCCGTTTTTGGGTTCCACAGATCTATTTATAATGGATACCGCATGTTGAAATAGCTGCAACAACCGCTAACCCGCAGGTTATAAATCAATACAGCATCAGTTCCTGCGGGGTGTTTACCGCAGGTTATATTATCCATACAGAATCAGTTCCTGCGGGTGTTTACCGCAGTTATATTATCAATACAGAATCAGTTCTGCGGTGTTTACCGCAGGTTATTATTAATACAGAATCAGTTCCTGGGGTGTTTAGCGCAGGTTATATATCAATACAGCATCAGTTCCTGCGGGTGTTTACCGCAGGTTATATTATCCATACAGAATCAGTTCCTGCGGGTGTTTACCGCAGGTTATATTATCAATACAGAATCAGTTCCTGCGGGTGTTTACCGCAGGTTATATATTAATACAGAATCAGTTCCTGGGGTTTTAGCGCAGGTTATATATCAATACAGCATCAGTTCCTGCGGGTGTTTACCGCAGGTTATATTATCAATACAGAATCAGTTCCTGCGGGTGTTTACCGCAGGTTGCATTTCCAACGGACACTACCAGATCAGACTGAATTTCGCAATCGAGTTATCTCAAAGTGATAATTGTTCATAGTATTTTTTCATCACTGGCTCAAATAAGCGTTTTTGTTTTTCATCAACTGGCTCAAATAAGCGTTTTTGTTTTTAATCCACTGCCTCAAATAAGCGTTTTTGTTTTTCATTAACTGGCTCAAATAAGCGTTTTTTTTTAATTTACTGCCTCAAATAAGCGTTTTTGAGGGTTTGTATTTCTTTTATATGGTATCCTTTTATTAAAAGAAACCCGAAGAAGGGGCAATGCAGAGCTCAGTGAGATGGTCATTTCTATTACTCTTATTATTAACATCTAAACGGAATTACACGTATTATAATTAGCATACGGTTATCAAAATGGTGAGATAGATATTTGTACTTCCTTATCACCATAACTATCACTTTATTTAGCAAAATGGTTGCGTTTTTATAGAAATATGAGATGAGAAGTTTTTTGTGGCGTATATTTGTTGATTACACCGTCTTGTTCTTTCTCCTAATAAAAACATTCTACCGTCCATTAGATTCGTTACTTTTCTTCACCAGGAAGGAAAGCGGGGAAAGCTGCTTCTAATACTCGTGTTTAGCTTTCTCTCTGAATTACACACTCTCTCAGGTATAACTCTAATATCTTTTTCCCCTCCTTCCGTTCTACCTATCAGTTTCATCTTCTTCACTCAAAAAAGGACATCTTAATAGAATCGAATATTTGTGAGCTTGACTAGAACTCAAATATCAAGCTGAAATAGTTTTTGATGTGTTATGATATCACTAGAAAAGGGCTGATTTTAAAAACAAATCATTTTGTAAAACAAAATTACTTCGTAGTAGTTTGATGTAGACAAATATAATGCCAATCAATAACTGTGACAGGTCGACACAAAGTTTAGGCTCGCATTCTTAGAAATTTTTCTTACCTGTTCCTTAAGAGCCCCATAGAGATGCCTTAAGAAACAGGTGAGGAAAATGTCTTTCAATACGAGCCTTAATTTATTATTAGTTATTTACGCGGTAAAGGGAGAGAAAGTTTTACAGCTCAAGGCCAAGTTTTCACTTAAGGGGAAGTGTTAGGTGAAAACTTCATTGTCTCCCGAGGCTGTAAGGCCTCAGGAGATAAAAAAATAAACAAAAATATACCGACCTAAATGGCGTAATAAATAATAAAAAGGAAAAAAGACAGGTTCATACCTGATTAAACAAAAAAATAATTAATGTTTGTCAAACTTTTCCACCCAGCGCTAAGAGTCCGAGTGGAACTTATTCCTCGTCCTATGGAGTGTTCCTTGTATTTAGAAAAGGATTTTTTAGCTGAAATACTAAACAATATCGCTTGCTTGCCTAAACAAGATAATATTTTAGAAATTGTTCAAAAATAAGAAATTAGCTTACATTTTTAAGGTAAAATTTGCGTAAGACATATAATATACCTATAAAACAAGAGGCTTTTGGCCTCATTGCCGGTCCACAGCGTCGGCGCTGGGGGTGGCCTCCGCGCCTCCCAGTGACAGCTCCGCGGCCACATGGTTGTTGGACTTAGTCAGTTGGTCATATTACTGGTTTATATAAGTGCCATACTGCCATGATATCAGCGAATTTTCAAATGTATTAGTGAAAAAACTTGATTTGTTTCCATGTCAATAAATGACATAATGTTTTAATTACATATATGTCAATCAATTAAGCCGGAATTAATTCTAATAATACAATGACATTTTTTATTATTATTATTAATTGTGAGGGTAGGTGTAAAACCTTTTGCACTGCGACTTTGAGTCTTTTGTACAAGTACCCTCGTGTTTTAAGCTTATAGGAGATCCTTTCCTTTTCCTTAATTATTCCTAAAAGTTTGTGTACTAAATTGGCATCTGGGTTTTCAATTCTGCTTAGTGTGGCTTCTCCAAACAACAGAAATCTCTTGTATGCTAGAGCTTCGCATTCAAAGATGATGTGTGATGATGTTTCAGGGCATTGGCCACAGAGTCTACAGACAGGCTCTTCTTGAAATATGCCGATGGTATGCATATGTTTGCGTAAGTGACAATGACCAGTTATTAAGCCCGTCACTATACTCAAGTTTTTCTTATTTAGCTTTAGAAGAGCATCTGTCAGTTTGGCTTGAGGACCTCTCAACATGAGTTTACTGTGCCTCAAACCAGGAGCATTATTCCAGTGTTGTTGGTGTTTACCTCTAAGCCATTCATTCACTGCCGTCTTGACTTGTGTTTTCGAAATGCCAATAACTGGTTCAGGTCCTATTGGAGTCTGATTTGAACCTTGTCTTGCTAAATCATCTGCAACCTCATTACCATCTATACCTTTATGTCCTGGAACCCATCAAACTGATACTTGATTTTCAGCAGCCAAACTGGTAAGGTTTTGTAAACATTCCCACACCAGTTTAGAGTTAACTTTGTAGGATCCCAGGGCTTTTATGGCAGCTTGACTGTCAGTATAAATGAACACTGACGCTTGCTTAGTGTTTCGCTTGAGATTTTCGAGAATGCAGGTGTTAATTGAGAACACCTCTGACTGAAAGACTGAGGCATGTTTGCCTAGAGAGATAGAGATTTTATTTTCAGTGTTAAATTCATACACACCTCCACCTGATCCGCTGTCCATTTTAGATCCATCTATAAACCACACAACAGCATCGTCTTTTGGTGGAAAGGAGTCTTCAACAAAGTTACAACTAAGTGAGAACGGTTGATCATAGGAGTAAAATATTTTCATGTGGTCGGAGTTCTTATCTAGTAATGGATTACGAATCAGTGTGATTATTTCAGAGTGTCCCCGGTGTGGATTTGATTTCCAGTTACCAGAAATTTGTAGTCTATATGTTGCTAATCGAGCTTCGCTTTTGATAACAAGTTCAAGAGGAGGAAGCCCTAGCATTACTTCTAAAGAAACTGTAGGACTTGTGCTCATAGACCCAGTTATTGAAAGACTTGGCTTGGTTTGTTTTAGGCCACCATACCAGAGAACAGTATGTGATTACTGGTCTGACTACCATTAAGTAAAACCAGTATAAAACACGTGGTTTTAAACCCCAAATTTTTCCAAAGGCTCTCCTTATGGACATAAGTATTAGTTTTGATTTGTGAATGACTCTATCTAGGTGAGGGTTCCAAGTCAGTTTTTTTATCTAGTATCACTCCAAGGTACTTTACATGATCAGTTAACTGTAATCTTTCTTCAAACAGCATTGGGGTTCTTACAGTAGGTTGATTTCGCTGCTTGTTAAAGATTATTAGAGCTGTTTTAGAAGGATTAACTGAGAGATTAACACCTCGACACCACTTTTCAATTAGTGATATTGGGTTTTGCATAACTTCAAGAGCTGTATTTATAAATTTGCCTGTAATTATAACCACTATGTCGTCAGCATACCCAATGGTAAAATACCCATTACGATTTAAAGTAGATAAAATTCATCTACCACCTGACTCCATAAAAGAGGTGATAGCACTCCACCTTGAGGGCAACCTCTTGTAACTCGTGCTTCTACAGCCTCTCCAGCTATACATGCTGTTATTTTCCTTCCTAGAAGTAAATTACCGATCCATTTGCAAATTGTGTCTTCAACTCCTCGATCCTTTAACGATCTAATAATAGTATCGTATGAGGTATTATCAAATGCTCCTTCAATATCCAGGAAAAGCACCAACAGCACATCCTTTGTTGGCAAAAGCAGTTTCTATCTTGTTCACCACAACATGCTAAGCACTCTCACATGATTTGCCTGCTTGGTGAGCGAACTGATATTTATTTAGTGGATTTACAGTGAGAGCAGTCTCACGAATGTGCCTGTCAATAATTTTTTCCATAGTTTTCACCAGAAAAGAAGATAAGCATATGGGTCGGTAGGATTTTGCTTCTGAGTAAGAAGGGCGTCCAGGCTTAGGAATAAAGGTGACGTTGGCTGATTTCCACGAGTCAGGAATGTAACTAAGAGCTATGCTGGCTCTGAAATCTAAAAATTAAAGGCGTCAGTACGTCTATCCCTTGTTGTAAGAAAACAGGTTAAATTCCATCCGGGCCAGGCGATTTGTAAGGTTGAAATGAATTGATAGCCCACAAAATTTTTTCAAAGAGGTTCTTTTGGCCTCTCTAATATCCTTGTTGTATTTTGTTAGAGCTAAAGAATAGGTATTCCATTCACCAGATTTTTTGGCCCGATTAAAAAGTTTTCTTACCTGTTTTCTCTGTTTTTCTAAAGATTGGCTCCACCAAGGAATGTTTTTAGATTCTTTCCGTATGCTAAGAGGACAGTTATTTTTATAAGATTTTTCGATAGCGTCAACCAGTTGAGATGCTTTGCTATTGAGTATATGAATTGAATTTACTTCAGAGGACGGAATTAAGGAAGTGAGATCTTTTCTATAACTGTCCCAGTCAGTTCTTTTTGGGTTGTAGAAAGCAGCGTTATAATCCTGTTTTATTGATAATTCAAAGAATATGTACCTGTGGTCAGAGGAAGAGGGCTCATTCGAGACATACCATTTCTTACAAATCGATCAATTAGGGGTGTTGCTATTGTAATGTCTAAAACTTCTTGCCTTCTTCTGTTAATAAAAGTGGGAGAATTTCCGTGGTTAAGAATTATTAGATTTTCTGACATAACATATGAGAGAAGATGTTCGCCTCGTGAGTTGGTATCAGTGCTTCCCCAGGCAGCAGCATGGTGAGCATTAGCATCACATCCAATTATCAATTCAATTTTATTACTAGAACAATACTTTATATGTCCTTAACTTCACTCGTTGGAGGAGGGTCGGAGAGTCATAAGGAAGGTATGCTGAGGCTAATACAATGTGTATTTGCTGCCTCCTTCATTGAGTTCTAGTTTGACTGCTGTTATATCCGTGTTGGAAAGATTTGATAGCATTAATGCATCTAGTCCTTTTCTTACAAGTATGCAGGTTCTGGGATGGTTACATAGCTTGTTATATAGGATTTGACATTTAGTTTGACCAAGTCCTGACACGAGACCCTGGGAAATCCAAGGTTCTTGTACTAGGACAATGTCCACCTCACCTGTTGAGAGTAGTTTACAGAGTGAGGCTGAGGCTGCTTTGCTGTGCTGAAGATTAATTTGTAGTATTTTCATCGTCAGAATGTTGTTTGTTGTATACTCCTGCTTGCGCATTTCTTCTAGCGACAGCATGTTGGTATTCTGTGCAGGAAACATCTAATACAGAGTGGTTAAAAGGACGGTTTTTTTCTTTACACATTATACAACTGGGGTCCTCGTTTGTTGTCAGACATGCTGCTCTCAAGTGGCCAGTTTCACTACAGTGTGAGCATGAGTTTTCAGTTTGTTTACATTCATTTTTAGTGTAGCCAATCTTCAGACACTTGTAGCATCTGGTTACCCAGTCATAGTGCTTTACTTGAAGCCTACTCCACTCAATATAGACTTTTCCGGACTCTAGAAGCTTTTGTTTGATTTTGGACGGAACTTCCACAACCCATCTTACATGATTTTCTCCTTTTATCCAAGGACAAGGTTTAGTGAATCTAGGGATAACAGCTGCTCCATATTCAATTCTATCAAACCCAAGAGAGGTTAGATTTTGTTTCCATAAATTGTCTAAGAATTGGTTCTTATTCATGGTTTTATCTACTCCAGTAATTATGACCGTTTCTCCTGGAGTGGTTGGGAGTGATGCTATAAATCCAAGCTCTTCCATTAGAGAAAAGTTTAAAATCTTGTCTCTTTCCTCACTATTAGTGCATTCTATCATGCATGCGATTCCTTTTTTCTTATCTAGCATGCGAATAACTTTAAGGTCCGAGGGCAATTTCGGTTTTAAATTATTTAAAATGTTGGTTCTGAGCATACTAATATCTTTAACGGTACTCGGATCTTTGGGTGTTATAACGACAGAATTTTGTAGTTTTGGAACGCTATTTATGAGTTTAAGTGATGGCGGCTGTTTATTAGGAGGAGCAGGTTTTGGTGAGGGAATAGGAAGAGGAATAGGTTTTGGATGAGGGAAAGGAGAAGGAGTTGGTTTGTTTTTCTCTTCTTTACGTTTGTTTGATTTGGTTACTGTACTGTAAGTTTGTGCGTCATTGTCACTATCTAAGTTACTAAGGTTTATTAGATCTATTTCTTCATCACTATCAAGTTTCTTATTTCCTTTTGATTGCTCATTAGTGTTTGTTTCTAAAGTTAAGTCTAGTTCAGGAGCAAAAGTAACTTTCTTCAATTTCTTTTCAAGGCGTAGGTGAGATTTAAGTGATCTTATTTCATTATTACCTAGTTCTACCGCGCTAGTTAAACTGGTGAGGTCTATAAATAAATTGGCTACAGCTTCTTTTGCTGTCAATAAGAGCGACATGATTTTAACGATATCTGAGCTACCTATATTCAGTTCATTAGAACCTAATGTATTAGTAATGGCTAGTTCAAGCTCACCGAATGCCTTGGTTGCTAGTAACACGTTATGATTATTATTTTTACTGGAGGGATGAGAGACCTGATCATTAGATGAGCTTGAAGCTGATGAGTTTTCAGTGTTCTCCTCTACTCTTGGACGCTTTTTTGATGGAGTTTTATCCTTATTTCCACCAAGAGTTGTGCCATCATTAGGAAATTCTTTTTGGTTTTTATTATTTGTTTCTTCATCTGAATCCGGTTCTGATGCTATCGTGTTTATTTCCACTTTGGGATAGAGGCATGGAGGATGACTTTTTTTGTGACTCTGTTGAAGATTGTCTTCATTTGTATCCCCTCCGCGCATGCGAAGTGCGAGTTGGCCCTTTTCAACTTTCTCTATGGTTTTCATTTCTTCATTCAGGTTCTTCTGAAGGTCTTTCTTTAGTTCCTTGGCCTGCTCTAAAATTTGGTTCCTCTCACTGCGTAAACACGTGTTTATTAATATCGATTGTGCTCTCATATCGATGACTTCTTCTTTTCTTTTGTACTCTTTTTGAACTGCTTTCCTCCATTTATGCAGGCTTTTCTCAATGAAATTTAATACGTTTGTGAAACATACATAGCAGTATGTGTGTAAAAAATTTCAGCCCTATCTAAACACTATATGAAGATTTGTGATTTTTTAAAATGTTTGTGGGGTCATTTTTTGGGTTAATGACGTCACACATATTTCATAAACAATACGGTTCGGGACATTAACAAGGTTGTTTTTTGTACCTAGTTTCGATCAAAGAAAGCGTCTGAAAGTTATCGTGACACACAAATCTAGTATATACACACACACAGATATATATATATATATATATATATATATATATATATATATATTATATATATATATATATATATATCTTGATCAGGGTGACCCGCTTTCAAAAAATCTACCTCCCCCTTTCAATGACCGCAATTTCATAAGCTCATTTTTTCTTAGAAAATTCGCTAATAAACATTGAAGCTTTGTTCTATGCCTGGCAGAGTATTTTGTTTTTCGCTTTAATATGTAATTTTTCTTCTTTTAGTTGTTTTTTGTGTCTCTTTAAGTTTTCTGATGGCTTTGAGCTTGTTATGGTCTTTAGGTTTAATATAGATCTTCCACGTGGACATGAAGACCTTTATCACGGGGGGGGGGGGGGGTCAAATATCCTTTGACATATTACCCTCTCCCTTCTTTGACATATTAACCCCTCCACTTTTTTTCTTAAACTAAATTTAACAAGCGTTATAGAGAGGAATATATTATTGATCAAGAAAAAAATTCTCCTATACTTTTTGGTCCCCAAACGAAAAAAAAAGTATTGACCTTTATAACATCCTCTGACTTGGATAAAATAACCGAGACCTTTCATTAAATAAAGAAAAAAGGATTTTGCCCATCACAAGACTCTTCGTTACTGATAAGCTTGGGAAATAAAACTTAAAGAAAAACTAAGTCATTAATCTGAAAGATGTTTCTACGAGATTTTTCCCGTTGTGATCCTCTCTCAAGCATGGGACTAGCCTTCTGTCAATTTCACTAATAATTTTTCAATCTTTCTCCAAAGATCTTTTTACAATAGTTCCCAAAGATTAGATGAAACAACGTTTTTAAAGAAGGGTGTTTTATTATTAGGGCTCACTTTCAGTAATACGTAGGGATATTGATACACGTTTCTAGGTCGTACAAGTAAAGGATGCGGTATGAGTAGACGTTCTTATGAGCGATTTTATTGTAGAAGTACACCGAAGTATAGCGATGAACTCTCCTCTCTTGCGAATGAAAGACACTGGGGAATGACGAACTCCCCCTACTCACGGTAATAAACCCACCCAAAGACACAGCATAATCTGAAGCAGGAGGAATCATAGTTTGCACCAATGGAATCATTGATAACAGGAATCACCACTTAGCTAAGACAATATTCGTTCTTTTCGTCCAGGTTTTTATTGTATATTGTTGATCATTTACTTTACTTTATAGGACAAATAAACTTAATAAGACAAAATAAAGTGATAATTGTCATGAAGATTTTTATGGCATCCGCATCTATGAATATGATAAATACGACCTTAATCTTCAATTGCGAAAGGCATTTTGAAGGACGTATAACATTATTGATGGATTTTCAATGCTTTGCGAAACTGATCATCAAATTTAAAACGAAGGTTAACATATTTACTTCTGCGTTCAAGGGTTGGTATGACTTAATCCACTTGAAGTCGTGAACGCTTTCCTCATCATGTATTGCTTCCTTCTGGTGACATCCTCTCTCTTGTAGCAGTTGTTACAAGAGGACTAACTAAGTAACTATTTTGTAAGTGCTGCCGGTGGTGAAGTTTTTTATTTTTTTCTCAAAATTCTTTGTCTCTAATTTTGAAGCTTCTTAAGACAAAGGACTCATCCATCCACCAGAGGATGGATGAAGATGGAGTTCGCGTGAAGGAATCTGTCTGCATGGATTGGCTTGCTGTTAACACGGTGTCCTAGTTTGCCATTATCTTTCATTATTACAAACACATTTAGGAAAGCTAGCGATCGATCCATTATTTTATATTTCCATCGTGAACTTTATGTTAGGGTGGATAGGGATAGAGTTTATTCGTTGTTCCTCTAGAGTTTCTCTGCCATGTGGCAAGACAAAAATATACCATGCACTTATTTTTTTCAAGATTTGGGCTTCAGTAGATGAGAAAATTTTCCTTTAGATTTCAAACATTCCTTAGTGCCACATTGTGTGCTTTAATTCTCTAAGGTTTCTTTGAAGGACAGTCAAAACATCATGATGTTCAGCAATCCCCAATTCCATATCTATTGCTATATTTCTCAATAAAATATTTAATTTTCGAAAAAGTTGTAAAAGAAAGGGAAAAACGGATCTTTTTATGAAAATTGTAGTTTTTCAACTTCAAAGCATTTGTGTAACCTCTAATTGTTAATTGATCAGGCTCAAATTTTGCATGCGATGTTTTCTTATTTATATACAATTTTTGAGGGGTTGGGATTTTGGCACCACCAAATAATTTTTTTTCGACCCACCCTAATGTATACTTTCTTAAAAGGCTCGAAGACTATAATTATTATTCTCACTCAATTTTCTCCCTTCCCCTTCTGAGTACAGGCGTGTCGAGAGGCGACAATTTTCTGCCTTTCATAAATTGTGGTCCCATAAAAGACCGGTAGTACATCCAGATGAATAAGTTGTTTTTGAGTGTCTTCCTTGTCTGGTCTTGAGGCTGGATAAATTTTCTCTGCATACTCCCTCTTAGCAAGGTGTTTGAATCAATAAATATGAAGATATTTTTTATGGCATACTTCGCTGAATGGGGGTGACTAAAGCGGAAATATAGATACCCCTCTCATCGCCGGGGCAGTAGTAGTATAGGCTCATCATTTATAATTACCCTTCTCTAATAAATAATATGCTTTAGGAAAAAAATGATTCATCCGACAGAATAATCCGCAATATATCTCGGACCTGTTTAAATACCGCATGAATATTCGTTATACATCTGGAACGCAGGGATTTAGACTAATGTTAATCCCGTTTATAGAGGATTATCATTTCCAACGACCTGAACCCGTAGCCTTGTGCTAATATTATTAATCATATTATAACATAAATATGTAATTGTGTTTTTATTAAACCTAATATAAATATAAAAATATAAAGTTTTTTTGCTAGTTTTGTAATTGGACTCCTAATACTTCCATGAGGCATAAACTTAAACTTTATTATATAATAAACTGGAGTGCTTTTTTTTTAATGTCTCATTAGTACTCCATCATCAATTATATTGCAATTAAGGAGACTAAGACAAATTCTAATAATATTAAAATTTATTAATTTTTTTCCAAGAATTTAAAAACATTTTCAAAAATTCACGAAAGAATGCCCTTTTGAGAGCTAATTAGAGCTCACAGATGCATAACTATATACACAAACATGCATGCATATATTAACACGCACATGTAATACAGACATAACAAGTTAATTTTTACCTACCATGATTAATTGTTTTTCTCATTAAAATTTGTGGTTTCTGAAACGTGGACAGTATTTGTTAATATACTCTCCTTTTTTTAGAGAGGCATCATGTAAATAAAAAAAAATAATGGTGTAATGAAAAGACTAACTATATTGTTAGTTACAAGGTGCTACTTTTCCATCAAGTGGTTATGAGTGAACTACCATTAATGAAACAAAACCCTACTAACAAATATTTTGATTATTGGTATTTCTTTTCTGAATTGACCTAGACCTAGGATCATCAACAATGTTATCGTTATCTTACCTTTATTTTTGTAATGACCCCCCCCCCAAGTAAGTTTGGGACGTCGAAGATCTTTATTTTTAATACGCGAAATTTTGAGTTAATTCGCTGACTGGATGTTTTTTAACAATTACGTTACGTTCTCGCACCTTCACCTTACACAGTAGAAAATTAGTAGTTTTCTACTGTCTGCAAGCTTAGTTTTTTCGCTTGGCGTTCAGCGTAGGAATGTCGAATTTGTGATTTTATCAAAAGACATTTCCAAAAAGTTCTCGTACGTCAAAACCAGTTAAGTAGCTTAGGTTGTAAGTGCTTCAATAAGAAGTGCAGGGAGAATAAGAAGTCGTCGAAAATTTCATTTTCAAACCTCTTTTTCTCCACCTCTACTTGGCCGATTAGAATGATTTTTTTTGGTTTTGATCTGCAAGACACGCCCTCTAAAGCTGTTATAATATTTTAGCAGTACAGATCCTAAAAAACCTTATTTTGTTGTGTACTGTATAATATACACCTGCAGCTTTAGTGGGGTTTTGGTTTTTTTTTTAGCGACTAAGCGGGGTATTTCATCTTTTCTTTTTTACTTGGCGGGACGGAACGGTGCATCGTTCCTGAATTTCATATCTCTACAAAAAATAGCGAGGAAGTTCTTGGAGGAATTCAAAACAGGAAGCCTCAGCCTTTTACAGTTCGATTAAATAAATAAGCTTATTAGAGTCTCATCTTTTTCCTTTTTTCCGGCGAATTAATGAATCATTTTAAAGAGAAAAATGTCACCAATCGTTTCTCTGTTTAAACACTGTAATATATTTACAGCTATATATCAAAGTGTCGAACATATTGCTTGCCCGGCTATTGGTTACTGGTTGTAAATCATAAACCTGGACAAGCAATTCCCACTGATATTCCTCTTAATCCTTCCTAAAAATTCCACGGAAATATGTTACAAATTTGTTTCCCGCATTTTTATTTTGTACTTTCAAGACGAAAGTATTTGTTTTGATAATTTGCTGAGCGCATCATGCATAAGCAATATTTATCTTATATGAAGTAATTCGCTTAGCAAGGATACTGCTGTGCCGGAAATTTTCAATATTACGTAAAGATGACAATCCCTATCTTATACCATTAGAGAGTGGTATGAGACAGTCCTAAGATGTCTAAGATTCTAAGATACATAAGAGTCTAAGATTCTAGAGAAGATACTAGTTATATCATACCATCGGAGAGCAGTATAAAGCTACTTCTAAGATGACTAGTTGTTATCTAACTCTAATGTTGTAATTATAGTACATAAGAACCGTAACTATTTAAACTAGTATAACTATTTAGCTATTCGTGACTATAGTACACGGGAGTGACAGTCAATAATTCGTTTTGTCAAAAGTTCCTTAAATCAATTCTCCCTATTGTCAATAGTTTCTACAACCAATAAATCGTATAGTCAATTGTTCCTTGACTTTGAGTTAATAGTCCATAGTGTCAATAGTTTCTACTGCCATATGTCGAATAATAAATAGCTATATATCGTATAATCAATGTTCCTTAAGTCTATTGTCTCTTGAGTCAATAGTTTCTATAGCCAATAATTTGTAAATCAATTGTCCCTACTATAGTCCTACAATTGTCGATAGTTTCTATAGCCAGTAATGCCTCTAGTCATAGTGCCTATAGTCAATAGTGCCTATAGTTAATAGTGCCTATAGTCAATAGTTTCTCTAGTCAGTGCTTATAGTCAATAGTTCCTCTAGTTATCTAGTTAAAATGAAAACAAAAAAAATGAAAAATTAATGAAAACAATTTATCACACGTTAGTGGAATCAATTATCAGTTATGGTATAGTGGGGTAAGGTTCTACTCACCCAACTCATCTACTTTCATTAGAAATAGCTCAGAAAGCTGTTATTAAAACAATCCTAAGGAAGCCTAGACTCTATTCAACTGAACAACTCTTTTTGGATTTCCCTGTTCTTACTGTTAAGCAATTATTCACTAAACAACTATTATTAAAATATTTTAACGAAACAAAAAACTATATAAGCTATGATTTAAGCACTAGAAATAAGCAAAATAGACTTGTGAGAACTTACAGATGTAGAACATCCCTCATGCAACGTCACGCTGCAGCAAGAGGTCCTATTATTTTTAATCAATTATCTAACCATATTAAATCTAATCTTTACTTCAAAGAGTACAAAAAAGATGTTATACTGTGGCTAAATCCGCCACCTACTAAAACTTAAAACTTAAATTTATATTTAACTAAACTAAATTCATCTACTTTTAAAATACTTAGTTTTTATTTTTTGTATAATATGTATTATTTTTCTATTTAAAAATGAAAAGGAAAAAAAATGTTTTGTTTTTAATTAACCAAAATGCATGGGATTTTCACCTTTGAAATGTAATTAAACTTATAAATTAACAAAATATTTGTAAATAAATGATCATAAATGATTAACATTATAAAAAAACAAATACTATCTATAAATTATAAGGAAAAACAAATAATGATGAAATATATAGCCGCGCACAAGCTATAGCTTATGCGGCTATTATATAATTTATTATTTTATAGTTTCATTTGCATATTCCAATTGTCAAATAGACTTTTATTATTATTATTATTATATTACTTATAAATGTTTTATGCTGATATTTATATTATACTGTATGTATGCTTTTAAAATAATAAATAAATCTTAATCTATTCTAGTTAATAGTGCCTATAGTCAATAGTTCATATAGTCCATAGTTTCTCTAGTCAGTGCCTATAGTCAATAGTTCCTCTAGTTAATAGTGCCTATAGTCAATAGTTCCTGTAGTTAATAGTACCTATAGTCAAGTTCATAGTCAATAGTTTCTATAGTCAATAGTGCCTATAGTCAATAGTTCATATAGTCAATAGTTTCTCTAGTCATTGCCTATAGTCAATAGTTCCTCTAGTTAATAGTGCCTATAGTCAATAGTTCCTGTAGTTAATAGTACCTATAGTCAATAGTTCATATAGTCAATAGTTTCTATAGTCAATAGTGCCTATAGTCAATAGTTCATATAGTCCATAGTTTCTCTAGTCAGTGCCTATAGTCAATAGTTCCTCTAGTTAATAGTGCCTATAGTCAATAGTTCCTGTAGTTAATAGTGCCTATAGTCAATAGTTCATATAGTCAATAGTTTCTCTAGTCAGTGCTTATAGTCAATAGTTCCTTTAGTTAATAGTGCCTATAGTCAATAGTTCCTGTAGTTAATAGTACCTATAGTCAATAGTTCATATAGTCAATAGTTTCTATAGTCAATAGTGCCTATAGTCAATAGTTCATATAGTCAATAGTTTCTCTAGTCATTGCCTATAGTCAATAGTTCCTCTAGTTAATAGTGCCTATAGTCAATAGTTCCTGTAGTTAATAGTACCTATAGTCAATAGTTCATATAGTCAATAGTTTCTATAGTCAATAGTGCCTATAGTCAATAGTTCATATAGTCAATAGTTTCTCTAGTCATTGCCTATAGTCAATAGTTCCTCTAGTTAATAGTGCCTATAGTCAATAGTTCCTGTAGTTAATAGTATATAGTCAATAGTTTATAGTCAATAGTATAGTCATAGTGCCTATAGTCAATAGTTCATATAGTCAATAGTTTCTCTAGTCATTGCCTATAGTCAATAGTTCCTCTAGTTAATAGTGCCTATAGTCAATAGTTCCTGTAGTTAATAGTACCTATAGTCAATAGTTCATATAGTCAATAGTTCCTCTAGTTTATAGTGCCTATAGTCAATAGTTCATATAGTCAATAGTCCCTAGTGTCAATATTTCATACAGCCTATAATTAGTATAGTGAATTGTTTTTGGAATCAATAGTCCGTAGTGTCAATTATTTCTATGATCAATAATGGCTTGCTAATAGTTCCCATTGTCAACAGTTTCTATAGTCAATAGTTCCTAAGAGTCAATAGTTTAATGTATCAATAGTGTTGTTGGTGTTTTTGAATGATAAGAACCAACTACGTCCTGTACACAATAGACTTTCACTGATTAAAACTATAAGAAATTTAAATATAATTATCGATGCATGAAACAGATTCGTATACTTATGTAAGTATTACGAAACAAAATACATATTTAAGTACAGTACAAGCTTATATTATGAAACATATCATTATAATATAATTTAATATTTAAACACCATCAAGTTAGTATTGCGATTGCATATAAAGGCTCTAAAGGGTTCCCCTTACGAGGCGAAACTTTGTCAGGTAATCCAAGGGTTTATTCTAGTCGATCCGTCTAAAAGAAGTTACTTGTAAAAGCTTTTAATGGTTCTTTAACAGGTTAAGTGAAATTATAACTCATTAGCTCTCTAGCAACACTTACAAGCTCTCTAAAAGCCACTCTAAAACCTTATGTAGTGTATTGATCACTTACTTAGAGCCGCAGGCATTATATCGATCGTCTTATACAACATTTAATCCGCCGATGTTACTTTTCCCGGTTGTAGTTAAAGTTGAAATGAGATAATCTACCTTAATGGAAGGCAGGAAAAAATTCAAGGTAAAATTGTACATAATTTAAATCTTTTTCCTAAGTGTTGAAAGTCATTATTAGTGATAAATGATTGTAAGTTAAATTAGGCATATACTTTAAACTAAATGTATAATTTAAGTCATAATAGTAAGTTCATAAAAATCCCTACAAATCGTCAATAATGTCAGTTATAAATTGAAGTTAGTTTTATTACTTTAAAAGTTGTACTATTTAACTTTTTATCTATAATTAAGTTGTTTTATATTATATATATATATATATATATATATATATATATATATATATATCTTATATATATATATATATATATATATCTATATCTATATATATACATATATATATATATATATTATATATATATATATATATATTATACACGTTTAAGGTCTTTTTAAAATGATTATTTCTGCGCGTGTAGCTCAGTTTCATGTGAATATGTAAAGATTAAAAAGTAAAAACATATATACGAACAGATCAGGTTGACGTATATATGTCAATGCATCTAGTGTCATTCAGTTCGTTATTGTCTTCTGGCTTTGAACTGAATCGATCTGATGTAGGCAATACGTTGTTATACTAGTCTCTAGACTAGAACGAGACAATTTGCAGCGAAACATTTTGCAGCGAGACGTAATTTTCTCAATGCTGTTGATTAGAACCTCACTCCGTCTCTAACAAGTAAACTAAAGGGGAAAGTTTTCCTCTTGAAGGAATTTCCCACTACCCTAACGAACCATATTACAAAATACATTTTCCAACGGCAGGGGATACCAATTTTTATTTTATCAAGCACTGGCTAGCTATTTAGCTCATTCTAGTTTTAATGCCTAGGAGCCTTGCAGGAAGGAGGAGGGGGAGGGGTGCTTTCTCTGGGGAATTGCCTGAGAGCCCTAGGGGTATGATTTTTACTGATAAAAATAATGCTTAGAATAGAATAACTTTTATTTATTATTGACTTAATGGATTTCATCTGCCTCCGTGGCCGTGATCATAAAAGTGTTCGATTTCGGCACCGGAGGTCCGGGGTTCGCAGCCCGGGCTATGCTCTAAGATTTTATGAATAGTATTTGTATTAAAAAAGATTTCGCCAACTTTAATTTAATTCTTAGAGTGTAGTAGATGCTACCCACCTGAGGTGGTTCTCGCAGGGTGAATACCCTGATGGGGCGAAAGGCCCTAAAACGGGCATTTATTTATTTATCATTTATCATTTATTTATTTATTTATAGTTTACGGCGTGAGCCAATATACAAAAATCAAGATACAAAAATTTACAAAATTAAGATAAAAAAAATAAGTTAAAGTATAAATTAGTAGTAAACATCAAAATGGAAAATTTAACAAGACTATAAAATAAAAATAAAATATTGCATTCAAAAAGGAGGAAAGTAAATGGGGAAAAAAAGAAAAAAAAGCTATAACATCAATGAAATAGTGATAAATGTGTGATTATGATGGTGAGAAAGATAGCAAAAATACACACAAATAATAAACGTTAAATAAAAGAATAACATAAAAGATAATATAAAATAAATAAAAGATAATAAATAATATAAAAAAGAAATATAAATATATAAATACTATAAAATAAAAATAACAAAAAAACATAAAATTCGAAAGGATTTTACTACGGATCAACACGTAATGGATTTCATACTAAAAACGACAGATGAATGATGAAAATGTAGATTGCACTTGTTCAGATCTAAAACTATAATATCAGTCATCTCGCCATCTCTATCACCAAGAACTGCAAGCCGAGCCAAGTTCCTTTTGCTTAATAATACATTTTGTGTTAGAATTTTCACTGCTGTCCCTTAGTCTGAGCGGTGATATTACTTGTGGTTACTCTAATTCTGCGCATATAGGAAATGCCTGCGTACATAGAGATATATTACTAGAAGGGCCCTATTGGTTGAATTTTGAAACATTCAAAAAATAACCTGACCACATTCGGACTATCAATATGATCAAATAAAAAGAACGAAATTACAGTGACTTATATAGTAGACCGTTAAAAATACAAATCAAAACACAAACAATGAGCAGAAAGTCGAAAACAATTGATTTACTATAACCTTAACTCTCTCTTAGAAGAGGTTTCAATCATATTACACAGAGCCCCTGAGAGCCCCAAAAAGATGTTTCAGAACTCTTAATGTATTGAGGACTCTTAATGTATGTATGATACGCTATGCCCCCTCTAGTATATATCTCTATGCCCATGTATACATCCATACCTACACTCATATATCCATACATACATAGATCTACTCGTTAATCCATAGATAAATATATACATACATCCACGCGTACAAGCACTCACACAAGAAACCAAATTTTTTACTTTTCCTCATTTATTCCGTAAGTTTGTGGGAAAAGATTTATGTAGCAAAATAATCGGAAGCCAGAATTTTCCCTGAATTATCCGTTTCATGAGTTTTCTTTTTACAATGCAATTATATGACAAAATATTTTATGTTAAGGTGTATTGTTCTTTTAAGAATCCTCTACGTTATTTTAAAATCTGTATTTTTTTTTTCAAGAAATAAGATTATTGATTATAACCTCTAATTTAATGTAATATTTAGATAAATTATTGGCTTGATAAGCGCTTAATTACGAACTGGTTTTGAAACTTCAAAGAAAGGAATTGTTTCACTAAACACAGCGGCTTTCCTTTGAAAGCCGTTTCATCTTCAAGATCTGGCAGTTCTGCCTATCGTCGTTATTTTCTTTTGTTTGACTTCTTTTTAATTAACCTGTTTTTGTTAAAAGAAAACAAGAAATAAAATTAAATTTGAAGGTAAAGAGCGATTGTTAAATCTTCAACAATATGTTCATAAACGCAGCGTTCATAAGACAGTTCGCGTGTTAAATCTATTTCTGACATGGTTTATTTTTTATCAAATCTCGGCAGCAAAATGAGTAATTTTCACACCAATTTAGGCAACGTTCTTTTAGTTTGTTGATGTGTTATTAGCAATCGGCCAGACAAGGAATTAGTCGAGTTAGAGTTCTCTTCCTGAAGTAGAAGGGGTTATTAAAGCTCTAGAAGGACTTGCCAATATCTGACTTATCATTATTTATGAGATAACTATATTTAATTTTCCTCATTTATATAATTTCAAAACGGAGATTTCACCTTAGTTATTAGATTCAGGTGTCTTAAGACCGTCTGAGTGGTTTTTGTTAAGTTGTCGATGAGTTGCTGATGTTATCAGCATAGCCAGTTTGTTTATTCAAAAGAATTGAAAATTGGTAGGTCTATACTTGTGCTATATCCGCAAAATAATTTTTCTATGACGTCATTAACCGTCATAAATGACTCGGCAAATATTTCAAAAATTCATCAAATTAGGAAACGTGATGGAGTTGATGTGCGATAGGGAAACATAGCCAACATATGTGCCAAGTTTCATCTTAATTTTAGTATTAGTTCAAATTTAATTTAAAAAATGTATACGTTTTAAAAATGCCCATAAAATCAGAAAAACAACTAATTTGAAATCGGCGTTATTTATATAATACAAAGATTCATTTGAATACGTTTAGTATAGCTTAGGCTTTTTGTTAGATTACTTTTGTTAAGGAGAGTTTACTCTGTGACTGCTAGGTTTAAAACTGTTCCCTTTTGTCTAAGTATAAGCCAAGCGAGACTGAAGATGTACTAAATGTTTAAATTAGTACATCTTCAGTCTCGTTTTGCTTTAAGGCGTTTTTTATATCCCTGAGGGTGAGCGAAACGAGCCCGACGTAGTGAAAATGAGCGTAGCGAATCCAATGTGATAAGGAAAAGTTCCGAGGTACCCCGTACTCGATTTTCTCTTTATTATCAGTGGTTTTGTTGCTTTTAGCTATTTTTAAAGAAAAAAGTGAGTTTATGAGGTTAGAGTCATGGAGGAGGTAGAGATGGGGTGTGGATTTTCTGGAAGAGGAACTCAGTGATCAATGACACACACACACACACACACACACACACACACACACATATATATATATATATATATATATATATATATATATATATATATATATATATATTATATATATATATATATATATATATATATATATACATATATAATATAATATATATATATATATATTATATATATATATATATATATATATATATATATACATATATCATGTGGCGGGGCCTCCACGGCACGCAGGGCCAAGAGGCTGAAGGCCTTTTGTTTACGGACTAGAGTTATTTGAAATCTCACTACCTTGGTATGAAACTGAGACTAGTTGAACCTTAGCTGCAATAAGCCGTAACGAACTACAAGAAAATATTTCACATTCTACCAAGGGCTTTTCCTTAGAAACTAAACGAATTTACTTGAAAAAGCTTTTTAACGGAAAAGTTATAGAAAGTGGAGTTGTTTGAAAAGTTAATGCTTCACTTAATGCTTCAAATTGCAGCTCCACTTACGTGTAAAATAGAGCAGTGATTTGATAAAAGCTTTAAAGATAAAGATTGGAGCACAAATCATTCCAACTTGTGTAGTTTGTAAAAACTTTAATTTTTGTAGCTTTAATTATCGTTAATTTAGCTGGGATGCTTTAATTGAACAACTTATTTTTCTCTAAAACAAGTTAATGTATAAAACTGTAAGTAATTACAGGGTGGAGCCATACCTTCATTCATAGTGTATTATACTACTAGGTTGTGAAATGAATTACTTTTACCGAAGCGACTAAATTTACTGCAGAGCGAAGCGAGTTAACAGAAAGAGCTGAGGTAAAAATAGTCATTCACAGCTATATATATAATATATATATATATATATATATATATATATATATATATATATATATATATAATATATGCAGTTCATACACCTCACTCAACTTTGGTAATCGGTCTAAGTAGAAAATAAGCATATTACTTAGCCAACGTTTCAGCGACTATAATGTAGCCTTCATTCAGGGTATGGTAAAAGAGTAAACAAAGTGATAAAAGATAAGCAGCACTGTAGGGTGAGAAGAGAAGGTATTAAGTGAAGAAGAAACTAAAGATGAAGATGAACAACAATGTAGTGATGGGAGAAGAAAAAGAAACAGGGACAAACTGAAGGAACATTAGGTGGGATCTGAAGCCTACCCTTCGCCATAACTCCAACCTCATAAGCTCGTTTTCTATATGAAAATTCACTAAAATTAACTATTTTAATCTCTTGGCTTCATCTCTGGGTTTAAATATTATAGTTCCCTTGGCCAACGTTTCCAGGAACAACAAAAAAGCTTAGGAGCGATGGCGCTTTCCTCTCTTGGTCAGTAAATAACCACATCTTTATCACTATGTTATGATAAAGATGATTCTAGACTTGAAACATCTTATGGGGCTCTGTGTAACCTGACTGCGATCTCCTCCAAAAGTGCGTGAATATTGTAATAAACGAATTATACGTGTTTTGTTTTGAATTATATGTGTTTTTTATGTAAGTTACTGTAATTTTGTGTTTTAATAATAATTAAAGATATTGAGTTTACTTTTTGGGTGTTTCAAAATTCAACCGATTGGGCCTCTAGTAATAATATTTCTAGTAATTTTTTAATGGTTTAAACAGTACAAAAAGAGTGACTCCCATGGTCTGGGGCTAATATAGGTATAGTACGTGTAGTAATGCATTTCAAATGAAAACTGATATTTCCACTAATCGTGGGAAATGTAATATGCCGGACAGTTATTAGGATGTTATTTTCCCACATAGCAGTAGTTAATATTTTCTTACAACATTATATCTGTTTTTCTTTCCCCTGCCAACATATTACATGTAGTCTTTCATATTTCACTCCATAAGAAAAGTTTCATATAAAACAAAACATTTTTCTTCTCTCAATGTTGTATTATTTTTGTTTTTGTAAGTTTTCCCAGAGAAATCTTAGAAAGCCATATAACCTTCAGTTGTGTTTAGTTTTCTTGTCCAGTTGTTTTCCTTGAGATGTTTTCTTATTTTTATAGACATTACGTATAATGCTGTGTTCATAAACGTATCATACGTGCTTTGTCCAAATAAAACTAAACAAGGTCGAGCTTTTTTAAAAGGGATCTTGTTAACATTAGTTTAAATGTATTTATTGTTTCTATGCTTAAACAAGAAACTTTGAGGTAGTTTTATGTAAACAAATATATGTCAATCAATATATGCGACAGGTCGACGCAAAATTTGATTCATCGTGGATATTCTTTTATTGCTTAAAATTAGTTTTAATTAAACATTTTAATATATAAAATGTTAAATTAAATATAATGATATACCTCTAGGATCGTCGATGAATCTTTCTAATTCTAAACCTAAAGCTCCGAAGTTCCTTAATTCGAAATTGTTACTATTTCGAATAGTAATATAAGCAAGTTAATTTCTCTCAATATTACAGATGAGACTTACAGGTATAGACTGACAAATCAAGCATACGTGGGTTGTTAACTAAGAAACAAAGCATTTAAAAGGAATTCAGCCTGACTGGCGCAACCCGGTATATTTGTATTTAAACATAATAGATCAAGTTAACTTTTTTAAAAAGTAATCATTTTTAATATACCAAAATCTCGAGAAATATTTCACAAAATTGAATGAGTTTTAAATAAAATTTAAGATTAGCTCTTTTCACAAAAAGTTTTAACGGTCAACCAGTGACATTTTCACTGGCCGCCGGAGTGTAGGGTCTGCTAAGAACCATTTTCATTTCTATTAAGAAATCACCGGCTTGTCCTGCAGTATTATTGTCTTTAATAAAACCGCGATTCTACTGCCGCAGACTCTCTGCGCTTACCAGAGATCGCTGACTAAGAAAGACACGTCGGCAAGCCGCCAAATTGATATTTTATCATTATCATGACATTATTTACGCACATAGAATGGAATAACATGTATACCGTCCGGGAAAGTGGTTTTAGCTGAGGCTAGCCGAACCACAAACTCTCCTAGCTGCCGAGACCCTATCGAGGAAGACATATATATGCAAGCGCCTTGGTTTATATCACATTTCGTGTTCGAACAATTAAGTAAAATTTATTTTAGTCATTATTGATTCTACTGATAATGAGATGATACTTTGCCCGGTATTGGATCTTATTGTCCTAAAAGAGATACATGGCAGACTGAAAAATAAATAATTATACATTTTTATACAGTATTAAATATCGTAGAAATGCTTTTATTTAGAATACCTTGGTTTATTGCCGTTAGATTGTAGAGTAATTTTATTTCGCATCGGGTACTAGAGAGGAATTGGAGAATAGACGTGTCAAGGCCGGCTAAACCTGACGAAATTTAGATAGCCATCTTCGATTCGGGGTTACCTGCTATTAAATACCCTAATACAGGGTTAGTACCTGCATATATGCGGGTTTGATTCCGAACACCCATGTCTCCGCTTGTTTTGACCATGTCGACAGAGTTCAGGAGGGTGTATTGTAGGAGTTGTATCAATACAAATCTGTTTCTGTTTTTAGTTTCGACCCGGTTATGTGAACAGGGTTTGAATTCTTTCTGAATACTACGTTTTGGCGTGCCTCCCTGAGGGATGGGAAACCACATTTATAAAAATTGAAACACAATTCTCTCATATATGTCTTAAATTTTACTTACATGTTTCAGGTAAGTGGAAAAAGTGAACTTAGCCCCTACTCACTTTACTGTAAGTTACTTAGTACCATTCATCTATTCTTTTTTGTTCTCTCGCTTTTTACTTTCACTCGACGACTACCGTAAGTATTAGGGAACGTGAAAGTATTGTGTTCAAACCTAAATCCGAAACCTATGTTTTATCATAATTATACGTTTGAACTTGTACTGCGGATTAAGTGGTATTCAGCATGCTATCTGTGTGTGTGTGTCAGGTATAAATTCCGCTGGGTTTATGCTAGGGGGTTGAAACATAGGCATAAAAATAGTCTTAAGGTCTAGTTTTGCTGCCCGGAAATACATTTTTTTGACCATGTCAACCAATTTTGTTGAGTCATTATAAATTTGAAATTTCTAAAAAAATGAAATGTTGACTGATCACGAGGTAGTGTAACTAAAATATACATGTATTATTGCTGGGTTCCCTAAATTTCATTCTGATTTTGGTCGCCATATCAACTCTTGAATTTTCCAATTGCAACTTCTTCCAAGGCCTGTAACAACTTCTTGAACTTTAATGATCTATAAATTTAAAATTTCTTACTGTTAATTTGCTATATAAAATATTGTCAGAATTTTAGTTTATAAAATACTGTCAGATAGCGAGGCACGTACAGAACTAATGGTATCAGTTTCATAACTCTTTACTTTTCCTCATTTATGAAAAGTATTGTGTTTGCGAAAAAATCCAATACCGAGATTTTGCCTGAATCATCAGTTTCAGGTATTTTTCAGATCTCCTGAGATGTTTTTTCATCAAAGTTGTCAGTCTGTATGTGAGTGTGTATCTATTATTACCATAATAGATACACACTCACATATAGACTACATTGACTACATCTTCATATTGACGCGGTCACCACCGGAAGACCTAAATCTCCTTATAAAAGTCCTTAGGATATACAAGTCTTTAAATTTATACTGCAATACTTCTTTGGACTTACTTCTTTCATCCTCAGATATTAAATACATCCGTGTCTTTCCCAGCGGTCATCTGTCCAGAAGACTTAAGTGATTACATATAATGACACAAGGCTTTTGGGCAATACTTGTTATGTAGGTATATTGTGTCCAGAATCCTTAGGTCATAGACTAATATGACATTATGTATAACAGTTCAAGACTTTCGGGCGCATATATGTATATTACAAGTGAGTTTATAAATAATCAGACGAAGAATCCTTATTAAAATTGACTTAAGAAGCTTATCACGACGAACGTTTTTTAGCGAATTTCCTTTGGAAATTCGGCTAATGGGATAGGCGTCATGGCGGAATTCGAACCTCGGACCACGACACAAATCCGTTTCAGAGGTCCCTAATGACGAAAAAATACGATTCGCGAGACTTATATATATATATATATATATATGTATAATATATATATATGTATTATATATATGTATTTCTAGACACTTTCTTGTAAACACTCTATCTTTCGAACGCATTAATATTTTTTAACCAAACTTGGTACAAAAATCAACCTTCGGGAGGACACGAACCCTATTGAAAACCAGGTTTTTGTGACGTCATTAACCCGGTTTGCTGAGTCAGCGAATTTTTCAAAAAATCGGCAAAATTCAGGGTTAATATTTTTTGCCGCGAAAAAGGTCAATATTTATGTTTTTTGAGGCGCTGAATCGAATGAAACCGGTCCGAAGTCGATACGACCACTCTAAGTGACCAAAAAGTCCAAAAAACCATTATAAATTACCAAAAAACCAAAATTTAGGTCGATAAAAAATAAATTTCGAGTAGGGTATCGTTTTCTATGTATTTTTGGGCGCTGAATCGAATGAAACCGGTCCGAAGTCGATACGACCACTCTAAGTGACCAAAAAGTCGAAAAAACCACAAAAAAGTATAGAAAACCAAAATTACGGTCGTCGAAAAATAAATTTCGAGTAGGGTGTCGTTTTCTATGTATTTTTAGGCGCTGAATCGAATGAAACCGGTCCGAAGTCAATACGACCACTCTAAGTGACCAAAAAGTCGAAAAAACCACAAAACATTATAGAAAACCAAAATTACGGTCGTTGAAAAATAAATTTCGAGTAGGGTGTCGTTTTCAATGTTTTTTGGGCCTCTGAGTTGAATGCCAGTGGTCCGGAGTCAATACGACCACTCAAACTCAGGGTACCTGGGTTCAAATCCTGGAAGGGACGATAATTTTTTATCGTTTTTTTTTACTTAATATAAGTTTACAACTAGAAAATAATTCTGGCGCGGTGGTCCGCATGTCGGGCGAATTTCCTTTGGATGCGAGCACTTAAACCCAGAGTACCTGGGTTCAAATCCTAGTAGGGACAATAATTTTTTATCGTTTTTTTCACCTAATATAAGTTTACAACTAGAAAATAATTCTGGCGCGGTGGTCCGCATGTCGGGCGAATTTCCTTTGGATGCGTGTTTCCGTGCTTTTTACATTATATAAGTTTACAACTACTAAATAAATAATTCCGACGCGGTGGTCCGCTGTCGGGCGAATTTCATTTAGAATGCGTGTTTCCGTGCAAAACAACCCATTTCTTGCTTATGCAAGAAATGCCCATAGCGTGGTTCCGGTTCATGCTTTAGAACCTAAGCAGTTACTCAATTGTCAAGCACTGCTCGTAACTCATTTTGTCTGTATTTTACCAAAGGAAATGCGCTAAAACCTTTAAAGATAACTGACTAAGCTTAAAGATGAGTAACTAAGCTTTAAACTAGTGCAAATAATAGTTCGTACTTCTAATTTTAGAGGCATAGTTTTGTGCAACCAACTGGATAGTTATGCGCATTTCCTTTGGTAAAATACAGACAAAATGAGTTACAAGCAGTGCTTGACAATTGAGTAACTGCTTAGGTTCTAAAGCATGAACCGGAACCACGCAATGGGCATGGTTCTTGCATAAGCAAGAAATGGTTTGTTTTGCACGGAAACACGCATTCTAAATGAAATTCGCCCGACAGCGGACCACCGCGTCGGAATTATTTATTTAGTAGTTGTAAACTTATATAATGTAAAAAGCACGGAAACACGCATCCAAAGGAAATTCGCCCGACATGCGGACCACCGCGCCAGAATTTTTAATATTGTATAAAATGTAATAATAATCTAAGTATAAATGTAAGATATAAAACCTACCCGACTTAAAGTAGATCTTATTACAAAAAGGGTCTTACGGAGATTGGGTCTTATATGAAAAGTTGGCCTAAGCCCGAACTGATTGAAGTCTATATGGATTGATTGTAACATACTAAATCATGAAATAACCTAATCCGTTACATCTGCTTAGTAAAGATGTAATTTGATTTCTCTAAATTTAATCCTCTTATGATAGTGTAGTTAGAAATTACTTTCATTCTTATTTTAAATTATAGTGACGGTATGGTAGTATGACGGTATATTAGGATGACTTAGTAAGTCATGGCAGTATGACGGTATAGTAGGATGACTTAGCAAGTCACGACAGTATACGGTATATTAGGATGACTTAGTAAGTCATGGCAGTATGACGGTATAGTAAGATGATTTAGCAAGTCACGACAGTATGACGGTATATTAGGATGACTTAGTAAGTCATGTATGACGGTTATAGTAAGATGATTTAGCAAGTCACGACAGTATGACGGTATATAGGATGACTTAGTAAGTCATGCAGTATGACGATAGTAGGATGACTTAGCAAGTCACGACAGTATACGGTATATTAGGATGACAGTAAGTCATGGCAGTATGACGGTATAGTAAGATGATTTAGCAAGTCACGACAGTATGACGGTATATTAGGATGACTTAGTAAGTCATGGCAGTATGACGGTATAGTAAGATGATTTAGCAAGTCACGACAGTATGACGGTATATTAGGATGACTTAGTAAGTCATGGCAGTATGACGGTATAGTAAGATGATTTAGCAAGTCACGACAGTATGACGGTATATTAGGATGACTTAGTAAGTCATGGCAGTATGACGGTATAGTAGGATGACTTAGCAAGTCATTGCTGCATGACAGTATAGCATGATAACATAGATAGTTATGACTCCATATTAATATAGCTGGATCAAGTTGAAGTTTATATTTATACTTTGTTTTAATCTGTTTCTCTGCTAAATACATTAGTTTACGAGTATAAACATTGTAAAGGAATTACAATGGGCGGGATATCTGCTCAGGAACGAGTAGGAGCTTATTAGCATTACTCCCCTCAGCTTCGTGTGATATCAAACCGGCAATCCATTTAAGACCCGGCAACTAACTTTATGTCCTTGATTATGCAATGCCATCTCACGGGTTTCATGAAAACTAAATGCCTGCACATCCGAGGTTGAAAATGAAAATGATGAAACTATGCCTGGTTATTATTTACTAGATGTTTGCATTAGATTACGGAATATAACTGCCCACTGCCCCCTACTGACTCTAGGCGTCGCTTCAGTACAACTCTGCGAACTTATCCTTTATAATGCTCTATACTTCAAGCTTTGCACTTAAATAAAGATAATTATCAACCAGGCTATGGTTTTTATATATTAATTTCAACGTTTTTCTATTAAATATTCTCTCATATCTAAACACATATACATGCATTTTAAACAATTTGTTTTTAGCGAATTTTCATTTTTTTAATCTCCATATTTCTTGTAATTTATTATTTCTTATTATCTTGAAACTTTCAATCTTGTGAAAATGAAGTTCGAAAACGTGTGTGTGTGTGTATTTGTATATGAGTGTTATTATCGCAGTGTATTTATGCTGGAAAATTGAATTTTACAAAAATCAATCTTAGGTCTAGTTTTCCTATCTGAAAAATAATTTCAGATAGGAAATTATCTGTCAGGTTATTAACCCGCAATAATGACACAGCCAAAATTTTAAAAATGCATAAAACCCGGACAAATTTGTCGATCAGTTTGAGATTTAGCACGATAACTACACGAGACTCACCCGTGGTGTAGTGGTTAAGGTACGCGGCCAATAATTCTAACAGAATGAATGGTCTTTATAATTCCGAGTTTATTTAGTCATGAGTTCAATCCCAGCACGGGCCTCTGGGATTTTTATGAGAGGAATAAAAATTCTGCGTACCACACGCCAATTCTGACGTAAAGCTGGTCTCAAGCCTTTGCATTGTCAGGTACTCGTTAAAGATCCCTTACCCTAAATGAAACTGGGTATAGGCAAAATTTAGGACCCTTATAGTAGATTCATTATAATACTATAGTGTGTCTGCCTTGTAGTTTAAAGTGTATGGAGGTTTGTTTTAACAGTGAGAGTACGTGTTGTTCCTAGTTTTCACTAGACTATAAGAGTCAGTGAAAATATGTATGATTGCTTGTAAAAAGCATGAGAGGAACCATAGAAATCAACGGCTCTTCTGTCTAGATTAGATTAAATATACCTACACTTGAAATTTAAAGGAGTAGAACACTATCTTAGGGTGTTGGCAAAAAGGGCCCAACAACGTGGCCTTCTTGCCTGGCAGTTACTACCTCTCCCCTCCATATTACTACTACTACGATAACCACACGATATATAAGTCCTATATATGTGCCTAGTTTCATCTCATTATAAGCATTAATTTAATTTTGTATGGAATTACATGAAATTTTTTTAAATTTGTTATAAATAGAAAAAATATCTAATGGAGTTGAAGTTTGATACAAGTTGTATATTCCTTAATATAATATATAAGTTTCGTGTTGTTATGGTTCATACATCTACGGTTGTGTTGGATCATATAAGTTAAGCAACATCGAGCGAGCTCAGTACCTACATAGGTGATCGCTGGCAATAAAACCAATGTTTTTATTGTTCGAGGACGAGCAAAGTGAACACAAAGACGTGCTGTAGTACATTTGGTTATTTGTATATTCTGAGGACCAAATTGCACACTTCCAAAGAAGTGTGCAAGAAACGTGTCCGAAGAAGTGACCGTAAAAGTGACCGTATGTTGCGAATCCGATGTAGTGAGAAAAGGTTCCGAGGAACCTCGTACCCGTTTTTTTTTTTTGCTTTAATAATTTTTTAATCTCATTTGAGATAACACCTACGCTTTAATAAATATTTTATCAAATGAACCAGGAAACAAAATACAAATTCAAAATGACCTTTTGTCGGAAAAAGGGCTGAATAGCTTTTTGTACAACGTATGCCGGAATCAAGAAAGAACCTTCTAACCATGGCAACCTACTTACCTAACATAAACATTTAAATTAAAACAATTTATTATAGCTGAAATGCCAGTTTCACAGTGCATAACCAATAGACCAAGAGCCCAGGGGTGTTTTGTTAATAAAAAGTGTAATGGCTGGAACCGATCTCAATTTCTCGTAAATACCTTCCTGAACAAGGATCTGCAATTCTGCCGACTCCTATCGGATGGGTGTCCCAGGCAGAACGCACTTTAGGGGTCAAAGGTTCTGCCTGGGACACCCATCCGATATGAGTCGGTAGAATTGCAGATCCTTGTTCAGTAAGGTATTTACGAAAAATTGAGACCGGTTCCAGCCATTACACTGTTTGTTAACTTGGGTGGTAAATTTGACCTGTAAAGTGCGTTCTGCCTGGGACGCCCATCCGATACGAGTCGGCAGAATTGCAGATCCTTGTTCAGGAAGGTATTTAATAAAAATTGAGACCGGTTCCAGCCATTACACTTTTTATTAACAAAACACCCCTGGGCTCTTGGTCTACAAGGGAAAATAGACCCTATTAAACATAACTTGTGCAGGTGTTATAGCGTAAGTAAGGCTTAGCGTAATCATCAAAATTTAATTACTAGCGTACAGTTGTAATCGTATTAAGTGAGTTTGAGGTACAGATATATGCGGGCAGGGTAACTATATACCCTCTTATTAAAAACTCCGAGTTTTACGGAATATGCTGTGACTCCACATAAAATAAATTATAACTATTTACTTATGACCTGTGAAGAACTTTTCCATACATACTACGCGTACACATACATTCATACGTACGTACAAGATACCATTTTTTATTTCTCGAGATCTATGTGGGTGCTGAAATGTTGACTGATCTGTGGGTGCTGAAATGTTGACGAATGGTAAAATTATATGGGTGTCACATTTTTTCCTCTCTTGCTGCAATAGATGATACCAGTAAACACGAAATATTATTTTTCATAGAACGTTAAACTGCAAATAGAAAGTTTTGAATTTATATTTTGAAACGGAAAATAGTTTTGAATTTGAAAGTTTAGCTTAGTATGGAGATGAATGTGGAGTCTGCTCACGTACAGGGGTTTGGTTTCCCCATATATTTCCCTGCCACAACCACACTACGTAGCAGAGTGAGCATAAAAACCACACTCAGACCGACATCTCATAGTAATGGCTTTTGAATCCGCATATGAGGACAGCTAGTGTGGTTTACAATCCTCTGCCTCACATCTGGCAACATTAGGGGGGTGTCTTTAAAACAATGGGCTTAATAACTGTACTCAAATAGCCATGAACAAACTTTATAGGTTTTGAATTTTGAACTAATTTTATAAAAATGTATGAAATGCTGAGTCATGACAGCCTCATCAAGTATCATACTTAATTAAAAATTAAGCGAAAACTGAGTTTTCAATGAGTGCGTGTAATGATGTCAAGGGTAGCTTTGTAATGACTACCTTAAAGATATATTACTAGAGAGGCCCTAAAGGTTAAATTTTGAATCATCAAAAAAGTAACTACAATGGACTAAGTAACCTAAATACAAAAAAGACTACAATAAATACAAAAAAGTAACCTGACTACAATAAATACAAAAAAAGTAACCTGACTACAATAAAAACAAAAAAAGTAACCTGACTACAATAAATACAAAAAAAGTAACCTGACTACAATAAATACAAAAAAGTAACCTGACTACAATAAATACAAAAAAGTAACCTGACTACAATAAATACAAAAAAAGTAACCTGACTACAATAAATACAAAAAAGTAACTGACTACAATAAATACAAAAAAAGTACCTGACCTAACCTGACTACAATAAATACAAAAAAGTAACCTTATAAATACTATCAAATAATCAGTACAAAATTTTAGTAACCTTAACAGTAGAGCGTTAAAAATCAAAATACAAGGAATGTGCGGAAAGCTGAAAACAATTAATTTATTAAAACCTTAATTTGCTCTTGGAGGAGGTTTTAATGAGGTTACACAGAGCTCCTGAGAGCTCCTAAAAGGTGTATAAGGCCTCTCAATGTAATAAGATAGGCTATGCCCCCTCTAGTATATATCTCTATAATGGCCATAGTTCTTTTATATAACCTCCTAAACAAATATGATCGTTCCCTTTGAATGGTTGGAAAATAATGAGAAACAAATTGTGACCATACTGATCAGACCTCATTTATTCTATACTGGAGTGTTATTGGTTTGTTGTATATTGTGGTTAGTTTTTGTTATCGATTTATTATTAGGATGCTTTTAGAACATTTGAAATAAAATAGTGTTGTAATATTATCACATAATATATATGCACATTGCTTCTTTGGCCGAGGATTACAAAACCGAGAAAAAAAAGCAAAACTCTCCGGAATGAAAAAAAGTAAAACGAAATCGGGTACGGGATACATCCGAACTTTCCCCCATTACATCGGATTCACTACGCTCATCTCCCTGCTTCAGACTCGCTTCGCTTGTCCTCAGAAATACAGTTCGGTAAATTTATAGTACAACATGCCTTCGGACTCGCTTCGCTTGTCTTCAGATAGTAAATGCATCCGCATACAGTCCGGTCACCCATACAGCAATGACCACGCTCAATGCTTCTAAGTTTTTATGATCCAACGAAAACCATGAATATACTTGTATTAAAACAATAGTGTACTTATTTATTAAGTAAAGGTACATAGTCACATGCGTGCCAAATCTCAATTTGATCGCATTATTTTTCCGCGTTTTATGATTTGTCGAAATTTTTGCTGAGTCATTATTGCGGGTTAGTGACGTCATAAAATAATTATTTTTCGAATAGCACAACTACAGCGGTAGACTGATTTTTGATTTTTGTACAAACTTTTAAGTCTCTAGCATAAATACACTGGATGCTACGATGATAACACACACACACACACACACACACACACACACACAACATATATATATATATATATATATATATATATATATATATATATATATATATATATATATAATAATATACATATATACACATACGGACAGACATCTTTGCAAAAACCACTCAGGAGGCCTTAAAAAGGCCTGAAACGGATAATTTTTGAAACACAATACTTTTCTTATATACCTACGGTATAAATGAGGAAAAGTAAAAATTTAAGGCACTTTGAGCTTAGAGCATCATATGTGCATGGAACATACAACAGTTGTATATGTACAGAGCTTCATAGAGCATAAAACATCACATGCTTTCTTTTGAGTACCATAACTTTAGAGTCTAGAGATATCTATTATAATATAGAAAAACTATAACACCCAGTTTACATACTTCAGAGTGTGCTTAGCAAACAAAACCCGGCTTATTTCTGAATCCCAGGGTTTCAACAGGGTATACCTTTATACTAAGGTATACTAGAGTATAGCTATCTATCTACAAACCTCTTCGCCTATTACCGCACATAGGAATTCAAATATTATCAGTAGTTGTTTTCACTGTGAGTATTGTTTATGTGGGTTTTATAATATTTTTCTAGGATTGAAAACGAAAAGAAATATTGGATGGTTTTTGACAGTTCACCTTAAAAACGTTACGTCTAAACCTCAAACAAGAAATATCCAGGGGTCGTAGTATTGCCACGTTTTTGTTGTAATTCAAAGTTTTACTCAATTTGTTTAGCAAGTTGATAGTGAGGTTAATTTTCTTTCTGATAAGACACCCTTTCTCAGAGTTTTCTAAGGTCAAATAGCTAAACCATGCTGAAAGAAGCAACCCTAGGATTGGGTGAATCAAGAGGAGTTCCAGGGGTTGCGAGGGGGGGGGGGAGTCAACAGAACTTTGGGTCTTAAATTACTCCGACAGTTTTTCCTTCGTAACAACTGTTTAATATTAAAATAATATTAAACATTCAATTTGCACTATAAAACGACATTGGCAGTTCGTACGATGCTGTATAAAACGTCTTGTAAACGCCATTGGCAGTCGTACTGATGGTTTGTTAAAGATTGCTCTGTTAAACGACATTGGCAGTCGTCGATTACTAAAGACTTGGGTAGCGAGGTGTAAGCTCTGTAAAACGCCATTGGCAGTCGTCATGTGTACTCTATAAAACGACCATTGGCAGTCGTACCGATGGTGTAGAGTTGGCAGCATTAAAAAGTGACACAGCAGTATCACTAAGTAAGAGTAACACTTATGTGTACTGAACATAATCCAAATAATACGATATAATTATCAAATATCAACTATTCACAGTTACATCTTATCAACATTACAGTTAAATTTAGGGGTAATTGATAGCAATTGAGCTGGACTATCATATAGATCAACTAAAAGCCAAAAAGCTGTAGTATACTATGTAATGAGAAAAATAAAATTACTTACCTGTAGATTCATTAGTTATGTTCTATAAAACATGTAAGAGAGTAGGTTGAGCTATGTGTTTCTCTGGGGCCATGGTCAAATACAAACTGCCTCTTAATACACAGAAGAGACTAATTAAGAATAATGCTTCACTTTAACTTCAAAAACATCTTGCAAACATTTTTCCAAAGATTTAAAATAATGACTGTTGTAACATATTTATTTTAAAATCCCTGTTGTACTAAAAATGAATGAAAATAGTTTTTAATATCGTCATAAGTACAAACTAGATCATCATAAAATATTAGTGTACCATATCATAGACTTAGTAGTCAGAGGTCGGATACAAATTCTCTAGAAATCAGGTTTGTTCAATCATTTAAGTGTATCAGATAGAAACTTATTTTTAAAGTTCAAGAGAAATTAAAAATATTTTTAACAGGACAAGCCTTTTATAGCTGATGAATACTTAATGCAAAAATATGAATTATTTTAATATATAACATGTTTTGACTTTTTCTGTCGTTTACGTGTGTATTTTATTAGAAATAAAGATTTATTTATGTGCTTATAGGCGAACTTCCTTTGAAACAAATAAATATTGGGGTAGAAGATAAATAATTAAACAAAAGGTTAAGAAGATAAATAATAAAATAAATGTATTAAAAATAATAAGTAAATAAATAAGTTTAACTATAAGTTATATAACTACTAATAATAAGCTAAGTTAAAAAAAAAATAAAAAAAATGTATGTTTATAGAAGAAAGATATTTATGTTTTATTTTTACCTCTAAAAATATTTTTGTAACATGTTTACAACTGTATTGGAATCTCTAATTTTTAACAATTAAGTAAATTGTTCTATTTTCTTAATTTTGTTTTAACACTCAAAGATAAATTAATTTTCTCTTTTTGTAAATGCATTATATTTTTATTATTTTTTTTGGATATGCAAATTGTAACAGTGACCTCAACTTTATAGTACAATTGTCAAATAAAGTTATTTTTGAATCTTGAATCTCTTGAATCATGGAGGAAGTTGAACATCGGATTATAGCCATAAATCCGTTTCAGAGTGCCAAAATCGAGTGCTTATACAATGACGGACACGTACACAAGCAACACTCGAATAGACGTCCTATGCTGGTTTGGTTAACGGGTTGTATCGCTCAGTCAATTAGTAATGAGAGTTTGATTAATGAAGGATCAGATTGTCTAAAATGGCAGACCACCTGAAAGGACCAGGTGACCTGGTCCTTTGGATAGATAATAAGTAAATTTAGTGTGTTTTAAACCTTTGCGGTCACGTTTATGACTTATTACACGTTTTGTTTCAGTAAGTAACTCTAACTTAAGTAAATAAGTACAAACTTTGCCTGGTAGACACAAGTTTGACAAACAAATACAAACTTAAATTGGAAACTGAAAGTATTCGAACCCCACGCGCTACATAACATTTCGGTTACCTTCGAGTTTTTAATTAAATTTAATACTGAAATTGCAAATGTGGAGGAGGAATTGAAGGATTTATAGCCTCTGCCGCTGGTGTTTGCAGTCAGTAAATTTGGTTTTTGTATTCTTTTCTACTTTGTATTTACTTTACCCCCACCAGTCGTGTGACACTTTGCTTGTCTATGTTTTCTAAAGAGAGAGAAAGCATTATAACACTACAAATAGAAACTTTGATTAAAACTTTTATTATTTGATTTTTGTATCAAGTTTTAACATATTTAGCTGGTTCCTTTAATCAGTAATAAAAATAATACAGAAAAATCTGGGCTAAACTGCAAAATTTGCTATTTTAAGATTTCTGACTTATAGTTGCCGAAAGTGCCTTCAAAGTAATGGTCATATTTTTCTCTTATTTAAAAGATGATCAAGTCAATAATAGTTATAAATGCAACAAGGGATGAAAGCAAGTTTTACAGCTCAAGTTAAAGTTTCGTCCTAAGGCAGCGCCGAAGGAGGAAACTTCATTAGCTCCCGAGGCTTGCTGAGGGAGTTAACTAACATTTTGGCTCCCGAGGCTTGACGAGGGAGATAATACGAGAGCTGAAAACTTTCATCCCTTGTTGCGTATTAAATTTTATCTACGACTAGAGAACTAATACTAACAACTATTAATATATTCTTTAGCTCCTTAATTGTTATTGTGTTAGTTTAGTTTATTCTTACCATGTCAATTACTCTGATGAAGAGAGAATAAAGCCACTATATACACATTATTTTATTGTAAGCTGTCTTATTGTAATGTGTAATACGATATTTGTAATTTAAACATTAGTGTGTGTATATTGTATATTCTACCCGTAGTACCATCTGTCAAGTTGGCAACACTTTCACTTTTCCTCCCAAGGGAGTAAAAGTACATTTACAGTGTGAGATAACAAGACTGTATGGAGAACTTACAAAACAAGGAGTAGATAAATTCCTTTATCTTACACTTTAATAGCTATTAAATTCTTCCGCCCGTCAATAAACATTTCCGTTGCCATGACGGGCAAAGTAAATTCCCGCTGCGTGGCTATATCGGGTAGATAATACCTAAAGGGCAGTACTTGTGCCCAATTTTATCTGAATTGAATCATTTAAAAATCTGTTTAAAGAGCGTAATTATGTCATATATTTTTCAGAAAGCACAACTATACGTAAAGGCTGGTTTTTGGTATTAAGTGTCAACTCTATAGCATAAACACACTAGGAGTTAAGATGATAACAGTCACACACATACAGAAAGAAAGATAACTCGGTAAAAATTACCATAGAGATATATGACTAGAGGGGCCCTATTGGTTGCATTTTGAAACATTTGAAAAGTAACCTGACCCCATTCGATTATCAATATAATAAAATAAGCTGAACAAAATTACAATGACTTATATAGTAGAACGTTTAAAAATCAAATCAAAACAAACAATGTGCGGGAAGCCGAAAACATTGATTATTATAACCTTAACCTCCTCTTGGAGGAGGTTTTAATGAGGTTACACAGAGTCCTGGAAGCCCAAAAGATGTTCAGGCCTCTTAATGTATTAAATAGGCTATGCCCCCTCTAGAATATGTTTCTATGAAAATTAGTCAGGAGGTCTTAAAAACACCTAAAACGGATAACTCAGGTCAAATTTCGATTTCGGAGTTTTGCTGCAAACAATACTTTCCTTGTACACCTACGGTATAACTCTCGAGGCTTGCCGAGGGAGTTAACTAACATTTTGGCTCCCGAGGCTTGACGAGGGAGATAATACGAGAGCTGAAAACTTTCATCCCTTGTCGCATATTAAATTTTATCTACGACTAGAGAACTAATACTAACAACTATTAATATATTCTTCAGCTCCTTAATTGTTATTGTGTTAGTTTAATTTATTCTTACCATGTCAATTACTCTGATGAAGAGAGAATAAAGCCACTATATACACATTATTTTATTGTAAGCTGTCAATAGAATAATGTGTAATACGATATTTGTAATTTAACATTAGTGTGTGTTATATGTATTTCTACCCGTGTACCAACATAACACCGAAAATCCTAAAAATTTCCTAAAATTTCTAAAATATTTACTAAAAAGTTCTGTCAAGTTGGCAACACTTTCACTTTTCTTCCCTAGGGAGTAAAAGTACATTTACAGTGTGAGATAACAAGACTGTAAGTAGAACTTACAATACAAGGAGTTGATAAAGATAATTTTAAAATTACTTGATGAAAGGAGGTTTTGTTTTTGAGAAAGTTTTTTGTTTACTTTCCTCAGTTATTCCGTAGCTGTGTGCAGGGAAAGTATTGTGTTTGCATCAAAATCCGAAATCGAAATTTGACCTGAGTTATCCGTTTCAGGTGTTGTTAAGACTTCCTGACTAATTTTCATAGAAACATATTCTAGAAGGGGCATAGCGTATCTTAATACATTAAGAGACCTAAAACATCTTTTTGGGGCTCTCAAGGGCTCAGTGTAACCTCATTAAAACCTCCTCCAAGAGTGAGTTAAGGTTATAATAAATCAATTGTTTTCGGCTTCCCGCACATTGTTTGTGTTTTGATTTGATTTTTAAACGTTCTACTATATAAGTCATTGTAATTTTGTTCAGCTTATTTTATTATATTGATAATCGAATGGGGTCAGGTTACTTTTCAAATGTTTCAAAATGCAACCAATAGGGCCCCTCTAGTCATATATCTCTATGGTAATTTTTACCGAGTTATCTTTCTTTCTGTATGTGTGTGACTGTTATCATCTTAACTCCTAGTGTGTTTATGCTATAGAGTTGACACTTAATACCAAAAACCAGCCTTTACGTATAGTTGTGCTTTCTGAAAAATATATGACATAATTACGCTCTTTAAGCAGATTTTTAAATGATTCAATTCAGATAAAATTCGGCACAAGTAATGCCCTTTAGGTATTAAATATGTATCTACCCGATGCAGCCTTATTGCGGGAATTTACTTTGCCCGTCATAGCAACGGAAATGTTTATTGACGGCCGGAAAAATTTAATAGCTATTAAAGTGCAAGATAAAGGAATTTTATTCAAAATTTGGAAGTTTTATGTGGAAAAGTTTTAACCTAAATATTGAATCCGACTAATCGTTTGTCAAGAATGAAATTTATGTCTGGTTTGAATATTTTCAAATATCTATGTAAAGCATACGCGCTATGTTATGAAGCTTGGTTTGTGCTTATAATGTCTAAACCCATAAACGAGTTAAATCTATTTAAAATATGATTTCAACCGACTTGCCAACTTATTTATTCCTTAAGAAATAAATTTTGGCTCCAAAGTATTCCTAAAATATTATTATACATTATATTTACATACAAATATATTTTATAGTTTATGCATTTAATTAATCCATTATCCATAATACTAAATTCAATGTCGAACACTAAACTAATGGTTTGATAGAATCGAATGACATAGATACAAAGCGAGCATTAATTTAGGGCTAAATATCAAATCCTGTTACTACATAACCTTCTATCAACTAAATGTGAGGAGTTTAAAGTAAACAAGGCTTTAAAAACTTTATATTTTAACCCTATGTCCGCCATGTTGATTTTGTGAGAAAAACAAACATGGCTCCCTCTGGATGTTTATACTATAACCTCCCGTTAAATATCAAAGTGATGAATGTTGGAGAGAGAATATTTTTACCTTGAATAGCTTGTTAAATGTCAGATAAATGTCAGTAGAGCAATTAGTCTGGACTTACCCATCAGCTTGAACTTATTAATAATTTTACTTAAAATATCTTAGTAAAGTCACTTGTTTCTATTTGATTTAAGAAACCCTTCGGAGAGTTGTCGTGCGCCATGAGCACGGGTAGAAACTTTATATATATATATATATATATATATATATATATATATAATATATATATATATTATTATATATATATATATTATATATATAATATATATATATATATATATATATATATATATATTATATATATAATTACACACACACACACACACAACATATATATATATATATATATTATATATATATATATATATGTGTGTGTGTGTATGTATGAATTTTGTTAAGAGATATATTCTTACTAAAATGTAAAATCTTATTACTGAAAAAATACAAGAAATAGGGACATATCATTTTAAAAATTGGTTTTAATATAAAAACGCCATAACGCTAAGTTATTAGCTAAGTTAAACGTTAAAAGCATTTGCCCAAGTTTATTAGGTTTTACTTCATTGCTGAATAAGAAGAAGCTAATGTTTCAGAGGCCATAAATTATTGCTATCTGTCTTGTCTTTAAAGAGCTTCAATATGTTTTAACCAAGAGAGCCAAAACTTTGAAACCAAAATAAGAGCAGTTTTATAAAAAGATAAAGAGCCAACGTCAGTACAAGTCTGGCATATCTGGTCCACGATCCCATTCTTTCACTTCTCCCTCCATTCCTTTTTAGTCCTTGCAGTTCCCCCACTCTGAATTTTCCCCCACCCAACCCTTTTAGCCTTTAGTTTCCTTTCCGTAACCATCTCCCTTCCTTTTACAAGTCCATACATCATTTGGCTCATTTTAAAACTCCTTTCGCAGTTCGTCTTCTTCATTCTTATCTTGTTAAGTCGTGTTTTACGAAGTGCTCTGAAGAAGTTATCTAATAAACTAAACAAACCTCTAAAAAAGTATTACATGTACTATACATCTTTAGATAAATAACGTAAAAAGGAATTTTTTAAACTTAAAGCTTTTATAGATTTCACCCTCATAAGTAAATACCACTTTTAAAGGTCAATCATGGTTTTATTTAACAATACTTTATATTTATTTAGACTCTTTATAACCTAAGATAGAAATACATTGTCTACGCTAAAGAAGTTTAAACTGTAGTCACCCTTAAAATCTAATACTGTTGGTGACTTAATATAGCGTAGAGTAAGAGAAGCGTATATCAATAGAATATACGAAGTCTTTCCGACAAAATCAGATTAAAATGATATTTGAAACTAAAGAATTCAATTTGCTAGTTGGAACTCTACTGAGACCAATAATACTTCAGCCACATTCAAATTAAAACAGAAAACTGTAAAACAGCCCGTATAGTTTAATTAAGGTAGAAATATAAATTAGGGAAAGATTTGGCATATTGTGTGGTAAAATATTTCAATCTCTTATATATAATAGATTAGCTTCATTATTAATGTATTACTTAAATTAAAAAAAGTTAAATAACAGACCGAATAAGTGTACCATTACTTATTTTAAACTAATGATTACATTTTATGTGTCTCTCTCATGCTCTCTATTCTCTCATTTTAGTCTAGGACTGATGATCTTTGTTAACTGGATGAGGTTAGGACAGATTGAGGTCTAACTGGATCTGATCTTAGGTCTAACAGACTGATCTTAGGGACAGATCTTAGGTCTAACTGGATGAGGTTAGGACAGATGATCTTAGGTCTAACTGGACTTAGATGATGAGGTTTCTCAGATGATAGGTCGGATGAGGTTAGGACAGATGACTTAGGTCTAACTGGATGAGGTTAGGACAGTGATCTTAGGTCTACTGAGGTTAGGACAGATGATCTTAGGTCTAACTGGATGAGGTTAGGACAGATGATCTTAGGTCTAACTGGATGAGGTTAGGACAGATGATAGGTCTAACTGGATGAGGTTTGTCATACTTAACTTGGCTTGATGAATAATCTTCATTAGTTTCATACATCGTGACGGAAACCCCTTGTTATCCTTTTTCATTTTAAATCATGAGCCAAAAAATAAAAAGGTTTATGCTGTCCATTAAAGTTCTCTTAAGTAGGAACAACAAATAGGGTTTTCTCTAGTTAATAAACACTTCTTGGACAATTTTTCCTCCGTTTTATTGGGTTAAGAAAGTTAATTTAAGATTTAATACCGTTAGAGCTTATACCAAAAAACTATGTATTCATAAAAACTTAGATTAATTTAGTAAGGGACTTAATTTGTAGTTACAGTTTAGAGGCAGAGCCTTTTCGTCTATTCTAACTCGTCAAACACGTTGGTTTAACGTAATAGTAGTAAGATTTATAGCAACCCCTAACCATCACATGTTATAGGATTATCTGTTACACTTTCTTAAACAGAGTGACATCAGAGTCATTTATTATTTTGTCTTTATGTGACGGCAATTAGATTTACTGACGAGCGAAGCGAGTCAGGAAAAATTGCAAAGACAAAGACATTCTCAGCCGGATGGCATACGCTATTTTTTTTTTGGTAGCACTCATTAAATAAACTGCGCTATATGCTTATTGAAAACAAACAAACGTCCAATTAACTCCATATTATCGTCGTCATTGAATTCATCCATAGCTACACACTTTTACTCAAATATGTAAAAGCTTTACAAATAAACACACAAAAATTGTCAATTAGAACACCTTTTAAAAACGAAAACAAATAGTCTACGAACAAAAACAGAAACAAAATGAACGTTTTTAAAGAAACCTCACGAAGGTTTTGCACAGATTGTTTTTTTGAACACGCTACATTACAGTAATGGCGGCTATATATGAATTACTTTTTACGTTCTAGGAGTTTTTTTTACATTCATTATTCTACTCGGAGGTAAAAGTACTAAATAACCTCCTATAAACAATAATGATTGCTTCTCATCCTAAAACGGTCCAATAAAGTGCTCAATTACGTACTACCTCAAAAAATATAAAATTTCTTTCCTCTCAGACCTTGGAGGTTATACGTAGTATAACATTACAATAATGAAGTTGTTACAATAACTCATGTAATCTAACTCGATCCATTATGGCGACACTGATAGCTTATTGTCAAATCATTTGATTTCTTGTCTTGTAATTTTTTGGGTCATTTGTTATATAAGTCAAACTATTCAATATAAAGAGAGCAATAACAATCAAATAGATTTTATTTCTTTCTTGCAGAATTTTTCTTGGATTGTGTAAAGGAGAGAAAATTGTATTTTTTTTATTTCTACGTGACTAACATACAACTGCTGTTACTATGGTAACGCTTTGTAAGTCTGTATACTATGGTTATACTAAAATGCAACATGAAACTGTAAGATATAAATACAACTAAATAATTTATGATGAATTAAATAAATGAATTTTAAATCTACAAGGAGAAATTCACGGAAATTAATTAACATTATTATAAAAAGTGAAAAGGTTTATAAAAGAAGACAGCAGTCCATGTATAGTTGAAAAACAACTACCGTACTTTCAACCAGGGATCCTGGTCGTCATCAGGGTAAATAGATTTATTGAAACATAAACAACAAGACTATAAACATTAAACTAAATAAAAAATGTACTGTCCATTAATACCTCTTTTTGTTTACCATTATTATAGTGTCTATGATAATAAACACAACTATATAGAACGTTCATTACGTTAGAAATACTTGAATCCAATAACGTATTGGTGTGTTTAATATTTTACATCAATATTTGTGTATATTGATTATAAGCACTTCTTAAAAATCCTCGAATAAACGATAAAAAATTTAACAGCAGTAACAACTATTATCAACTTCTATAAATTGTATTCCTCGGAGCAATTTCAAATTTGTTGTTGATAACTAAAATATTTGCTGAGCGGAGATAGGGTATCTCTAATAGAGGAACTATAAACAGTGCTTTTTTAGCGAATTTCCTTTGGAAATTCGGCTAATGGGATAGGCGTCATGGCGGAATTCGTACCTCGGACCACGACACAAACCGTTTCAGAGGTCCCTAATGACGAAAAATACGTTTCGCGAGACTTTATATATATATATATATATATTATTATATATATATATATATATTATATATATATATATATATATGTATGTATATATATATATATATATATATATTATATATTATATATGTTATATATATATTATATATATATATATATATAATATATATATAATATATATATATATTATATAATATATATATGTATTTTCTAGACACTTTCTTGTAACACTCTATCTTTTCGAACAGATTAATATTTTTTAACCAAACTTGGTACAAAAAGCAACCTTCGGGAGACACGAACCCTATTGAAAACCAGGTTTTTGTGACGTCATTAACCCGGTTTGCTGAGTCAGCGAAATTTTCAAAAAATCGCAAAAATTTTGTCGTTTTCAATGTTTTTTAGGCCTCTGAGTTGAATGCCAGTGGTCCGGAGTCAATACGACAACTCAACTCAGGGTACCTGGGTTCAAATCCTGGAAGGGACGATAATTTTTTATCGTTTTTTTTTTACTTAATATAAGTTTACAACTAGAAAATAATTCTGGCGCGGTGGTCCGCATGTCAGGCGAATTTCCTTTGGATGCAAGCACTCAAACCCAGAGTACCTGGGTTCAAATCCTTAAGGGACAATAATTTTTTGTCGTTTTTTTACCTAATATAAGTTTACAACTAGAAAAAATTCTGGCGCGGTGTCCGCATGTCGGGCGAATTTCCTTTGGATGCGTGTTCCATGCTTTTTTACATTATATAAGTTTGCAACTACTAAATAAAATAATTCCGGTGCGGTGGTCCGCTGTCGGGCGAATTTCATTTAGAATGCGTGTTTCCGTGCTTTTTACATTATATAAGTTACAACTAGTAAATAAAATAATTCCGGCGCGGTGGTCCGCTGTCGGGCGAATTTCATTTAGAATGCGTGTTTCCGTGCTAAACAACCCATTCTTGCTTATGCAAGAACCATGCCCATTGCGTGGTTCCGGTTCATGCTTTAGAACCTAAGCAGTTACTCAATTGTCAAGCACTGCTCGTAACTCATTTTGTCTGTATTTTTCAAAGAAATGCGCTAAAACCTTAAAGATAACTGACTAAGCTTAAAGATAAGTAACTAAAGCTTTAAACTAGTGCAAAGAATAGGTGCGTACTTCTAATTTTAGAGGCATAGTTTTGTACAACTAACTAGATAATTATGTGCATTTCCTTTGGAAAATACAGACAAAATGAGTTACGAGCAGTGCTTGACAATTGAGTAACTGCTTAGGTTCTAAAGCATGAACCGGAACCACGCAATGGGCAAAGTTCTTGCATAAGCAAGAAATGGGTTGTTTAACACGGAAACACGCATTCTAAATGAAATTCGCCCGACAGCGGACCACCGCACCGGAATTATTTATTTAGTAGTTGCAAACTTATATAATGTAAAAAGCACGGAAATACGCATCCAAAGGAATTCGCCCGAATGCGGACCACCGCGCCAGATTATTAGAATTGTTTTATAACTGGGTAAAAGCCTACTCTATGATACAAACATTCAATATGTTTACAAGGGATGTGTAAAACAATTTTTTGGCAATCGAGCCTCTGATTTTCAATCTGTTACTCTCTATCTAGGGAGAGTTTTTCGTAAAATTGTCTGTTTTCCCCTGGGTCACTGGATTGGGTCCAGAATCCGTCCCTTTAGGGGTTGAAAACAAATCCTTAGTTGACACAACCTAACCTAGGTTGAGGACTGGAAACGTAACCTAGTCTAGTGTAAGATACACTCTTAGGAAAGAGTATCTTCTTTTTTCTTTTTTATTGCTTTGAGAAAAAGAAGAAGCTAGACAACATAAACATACCACTGTAAGGTAATAGAATAAAAACATGAAAAAAATCAAAAATATATAAGCTGATTTTTGTGATAATTTTAATGAAAAGCCAGGCGAATTTTCTTTAAATATGTGCTTTCTTGTTCAACGATCCATTCCTCGCCTAAGTTTATGCTTAATAATCTAAGCAGTAGCAGAAGCAGTTTTTCAAATAAATGCGTACATTTAACTTAAATATTATATAAATTTTATCGTCATCATTCTGGAAATTGCGTATCATTCTAAAATGTAAAACTCTGTTTATGTCATTTTTAGTGCATTTTCTTCAAAAACAAACAAAATTAACGCTAAACCTGCTATAACTTTTTGAAAATGAACATAAACTGAGCTTTTATTTAATTTTATTATCGCTGAAGGCCAGGATTAGTTCTAAACGTATGACTAATAATTGATTATAGAGAGAGGAAATTAAAGTTAAAATATAATAATAATGCCCGTTTAGAGCCTTGCGGCTCATCAGGGATAACCCCTGCGGGAACCACCTCGGGTGGTAGTAGCAACCGTTACGCTCAAAGTGTATTCTAAAGTTGGCGATAATATATCTAAACAATAATCTTCTATAAACTGAGAGTGTAACCTAGGATGTGAACCCCAGACCTCCGTGGCTGTCAAAGATCAGTTTAAAGACTAACGCCTTAACGACCTCGGCCACGGAGGCGGATTAAAGTTAAAGTGTGGCTGACAAAGAAAAGCAAAAATGAAATTTGTTTATACTTTTAATTTTTCTCAATTATTCTGCTGGTATGCAGGAAAAGTATTTTTTGTGTTTGCAAAAAAATCATTCTGGCATGTCACAAGAATTATCAGTTTCAGGTGTTTTAAGACCTCGTAATTGGTTTTCACGATGTTGTCTGTCTACATGTGTTTGAGTCATCACATCTCTGTGTTTTATTGCTAGAGAGAACTTGGTAGAAACATATATCTCTATCTCTAGTTGTGCTTTCCGGAAAATATTTTATTTATAACATCACTTAACCCGGGATTATGACTCAACAAAAATTTCGACAGTTCTTAAAACGCGGAAAAAATTACTGATAGGTTTGAGATTTGGCACATGAGTTTTGAGGTACCCCGTGCCACAGAGTTGGTTTGTGTGATATCATATTTGATTAATTTTTTACTTTGCTTGTTTTGGTTGTTGCTTTTAGTTAGGTTGACAATGTTGAAAAACTTGTCAGCATTGTCAAAACAAACTATAGACAAAGGCTTTAGCTTGAAAAACTCCCTGTTATTTGCTTTTCTTAGAAAGCAAGTTGAAATTGTCTTTTAATTAAATGACAATGTTCAGGCAAATGTTGCTGTGTCATACTCGCACTAGTATAATATTTATCATATATGTAATGTATAAATTTCATACAACATTGCACAGTTTCTCACGTTTATGACAATAGGTTTAATTTTGCAACTTTAATGTATTGTGTTGTATCAAAAGGTTAGTTTCAAGTTTATAAGGTTTGAAATAAAAGTTTCAATACTTAATTAAACTTGTGGTAAATTGGAAAATATGCAACTGAAGTTGGACTTGATTTGAAACTTGTTTTCTCTTCTAAGTCTGATGAAACTTTGCTGTGTTAGAAGTAATTGAAGCTTCACCAATGTTTTGGGTTTCTATAATAGATGAAGTTCTGGATGGTTGATTGAGGCAGCACACCTCAGTGGGAGTATTAGCTGGTTGTCTGTCTTTGAAGTTTCACTTACTTTGGGGTCACATAGTGTTCTAACAGTTTCTTTATCCCGTTATAGTGTTGCTATGAGGAGACAAAGTTCACCTGATATCCCATGTTTCTTTTTGTTTCTGCTAACATAATGCTTTTTACTTTGGATGTAAATTAGGAAAAGTAAAACTAATAACAATAAAGTTTCTAATTTATTTAATGCATTGTTAAGCATTCAACTAAAATGTATGTTATCATGAAATGTTATCATGGCAGAATATGTAACATAAAATTCTCTACGTTCACGTACCTATTCATTTTTAAATTCATTTTTTATGATTTTCAAATCATAAAACCTCCTTCTCAATTTTTCCTTCAGACATATAATACCCATATCTTGAATTCCATACCTATAAACTTTCTACAAGTCAAGTGTTCCTAATCATTATAATTGGCGTTTCTATGTTCTAGAGCGGAAAATGTGAATTAACAAGTTCTTTCTGGTACCAAAGTCCTACTGGTACCAAGTTAATGGTGGACCAAATTAAATTTTTCTTACAATTTTAATTGTGACTGTGTTTATCAGTATAGAATCACTAAAGGCAATGAAGTTTCTTAATATGAAAATCTCTTTTTAGCTACTGGGGCTTTTGATAAAGAAATAACTTATAAATATTTTTTACGAACTTGTAAGAAAAAAATTGAAATATATCAAAAGTAAAGAATAAAAGTTGGTCATGCGTTTAAAAAGTACCTCTGAAGCTATTTTTCTTACTTTTTTCTTCTTTTGAATCCTTCGGGGGAAAATCATTAATCAGAAAAGAATATTGAGTATCCTGGAAAAATCTTTTACAGAGAAAACCTTATTCTTAAAGCAAAAAGGATAACATATTATGTATCTTTAATATATGATGTTAGAATGGAGGAGTGTGAGGGTAGAGACGGGTCAGTGAGACTTGGAGGGAAGGGTGGGGAGCTAGGTCGTAAGGTGGGAGAAGGACTCTCTAAGTGGAGTGGGGATGATAGGTCGAAGAGGAAAAGACTTGCCGGGTGGGTGGAGCGGGGTTAAGACGCAGGATATTTTTGTCAGGCAGTCTCCTTTGGTTTGCTACTAGTAAAACCCCCTTAAAAAAATTTATAGTTTTTTGTCCAAGAATTATTTACAACATCTTGGTTCCTTTATTTTGCTGTAAATTTATTTTGTTTCGATCATTGCTCAGATAAATTTATTGTAGGCAGAGAAGAGTAGTTTACTAGTAAGTTATAGCTTGTTTAGAAACTATACTTTATTTACTTTCACTTCACAACACTGCTTTCCTATTATTTTATTAATAGTTGTATTAGATATCTCCCTTTATAGTTTTCTTCTCTATACTATTTTTGGTGCTTATTTCATACTATTTAATAAACTGCGTAGGCTTCCGCGGTTATTGTTATAAAGATTTAGGTATTCCGGTGTAAATGTGGATGAAAAATCTGACGTTTCGCTTACACCGAGGGAGGCATCTTCAGGGATGTAGAACATCATGGATGGAACTAAAATGCTTTACAAAACTGAACAGGTTCAGTTCAGTTCAGTTTTGTAGAGGATTGTATTTCTATCCATGATGTTCTACATCCCTGAAGATACCTTCCACAGTGGAAGCGAAACGTCGGATTTTTTATCTACATTGACGCGGTCAACACCGGAAGACCTAAATCTTCATACTATTTATTATTTATTTGCTTGCGCTAAGATGCTTGTCTCATCATTTATAAATCTTTTGCCTAATGCGTAAACCCCCAATATAAACATTGTTATTATTATTAGAGTCCATCCTTTTTAGTTAGCGTAGTGAAAGGTACTTCACGGACTAGTTATAAATAAAAATCCTTATTATCCAAAATAAGGTTATTTTGCTATAAGTTTATCGCGTATATTTTGTCGGAGGGGGGAATCAAACACAAACCACTCCACTTAGTCAGTCTCTCTAGATGAGCCAACTAGAAAAATATTATTGTATAACTTATGTACTTGTGGACATGACATAAATTTCACTATATGAAAAATCTGTCTGAGCTCATTTTGTTACATCATGTGTTATAGTCTGAATACGATTTTCCTTCTCTATGTTTTAGGTATGTTGGTGATAAAAGAAATTCAGTTATTCGCTGCTATAAAGTGAGTTTACAACTTAGATAATTATAAAAGAGTAATTTTCTTGGACTGATATTCTATGTAATATTTATGTAAAATTACGATTAATGAAGACTGTAGTCCTATAGTAAATAAATAAATGTTTACTACAGGACTGCAGTTTGTATGAATCGTAATTATATACAAACTTATCCTCAATTTAAAAGTTATCCTCAGTTGTTACAAATAGAGGTCAATATGACGTTGTTTATATTGACTTCAAAAATGCTTTCGATTCTGTCAATCACAATATTTTACTTCATAAATTACGTCTTTTTGGTCTCAGTCCCGATTTTGTGCTGTGGTTTGCCAGTTACCTAAAAGATAGATTTGCTCAAGTTAAAATAGGAGATGTTATGTCTAATAGCTTTATTTTTAATTGCGGAGTGCCTCAAGGATCTACCTTGGGTCCTTTACTGTTTATTCTTTTTATAAACGATATCATTGATTGTGTTCAACATTGTGAAAAGGAACTTTTTGCCGACGATTTTAAGATATATAAGAGCATTAACTGTCTTGATGACTGCCTGAAATTGGAAAATGATCTTAAAGCTATTAATATATGGTCTGTAAAGAATAAAATAAAACTTAATATCTTAAAAACTAAGATTATGACATTTACTCGCAAAACGAATGCTATTTATTATAATTATATTTGTAATGATGGTGACAGTGTTATTAGAGTTTCAACTCATAAAGATTTAGGGGTTATTTTTGACCCTAAACTTATGTTTAACGAACATGTTCAATTTATCAAGAAACAATCTTTAAGAACTCTAGGTCTTGTTTTTAGGTCTATAAAAGATTATATAAATCCTAACGTTTCTCTTGGTCTGTATTTTGCACTTGTTAGATCCAAACTTGAATATTGCTCTGTCATTTGGAATAACATATCTAAAACTAATTCTAATGTTCTTGAATCTGTTCAAAGAAAATTTATCTGGCAATATTATAAAGCATTTCTGAGCAAAGAACTTATTTATAACTATGATAATGTGTGTAACTTTTTAAAGCTTCCGTTACTGTCTTCTCGAAGAAAAATGTCTGATTATTTGTTTATTGTTAATGTTTTAAATAACTTCATTGAATGCGATTCTGCTCTTAACTATTGTTCCTATATTGTTCCTAGTCATAATACCAGAAATAATAATATTTTGTATACTTTTAGAAATAGTGAAATAGCTCCTTTAGTTAGATGTGTCAGTCTTGTTAATAATTTAAGTAATTTAAATATTTATTATAATTCTAAATTAAGTTTTTGTCACTTAGATTATAGAAATTTTAGTTAGTTCTTAATTTTTTTGTTAGTAGGCTTGATTGCTACTGTTGCTGCTGGACGTAAGGTTTGAGTTGGTACTTTTCATGTGTTGAAAGTTTTTTTTCCTCTGTGCTCTATATCCTGGCAGCTCCAGTTGGTTTTCAACTCAACTTTTTTGTAATTTTGAATTTTCTTGCATGTTTTCTGTTTTTTATTATTTTTATTTTTTTTAACTTGTACTTTAAATTAAGGTGTGACTTCTGTTAAAGGATTGTCTGTTGAGGCGCACCTAAAATATTATGTAATAAATAAATAAATATTAATAAATAAATAAAACTTGTAATGGTAAATCGATGGATCTGATAATGGATAAATAGACAATGATCTGAAAACAAATCTTAATCTTATGGGCCAATTTCATGGCCGATTTCGATGATAGCTATTAGAAATGTATTTATATATTTTCATTTACTCTAACATTTAAGCTTTGTAGAAAAGTCTGGAAAATGGGATTTTTGGAGTCGTCTGGGAGATTTGCTATATGACAACACTGTTGACCTTGTAACAAGTCCTCTCCGGTTCTTAAGATTAAATTAGTCTTATCAATTCTTCCCTGAAATATTAGAAAGAAGAGAAGTCAAATGGTTTTACAATCGTAATGATATTAGTGCTTATTTACTTTCCTATATCCTATAAAACGACAAAAAGAATGAAATATCAAGACATGATAAAGATAAAGAAATTCTTTATTTACTTATAAGTACATTAGTAAAATTGCATTGCGTCATTAAATAATACAAATAATTTACAAATATTTTCCATTTTAAACATTCCAATTAAAAAAAAAATAAACAAAGAAAAGATCCAGATAAAATGTGCAAATTCATTAGAAAATAACTAACTTAAATTAACATTTTTTTTGACGGCTATAGACTGTACTACTTAACATTGACTACTTATTGACATTGACTACTCAAAAAATGCCAACTACTACTTAGACTAACTTAAAAACAATACTTAATTTAAAAATAATAATACATTTACAAATCAATTTCTAATTTCTTTTAAAAACTTAATATCTAAAAAATTTTTACATATAAACAAATAAATAAGTGTGACAAACAAACAATAGAAAAATCACAGACAATAATAATAATCACAGACTTGATATACTAGCTTAATAAATAAAATAAATACGTATATTATTCAAAGTATGTTTTATCCACAAATTCACATACTTTGTAAATCGGGTTGTCTTCTAAAACTTGCATGCATTTTTTTGAAAAACCTTTTAAGTCCTCAATATTTTTGAAACATTTAGGCAAGCAGTTGTACAGTTTAACGGAGTTGTAATGTTGACTAGATTCGTAACGGTTTGTTCTGTGCTTTTTCGTCGTCAGATCGTGTGTTTAATAAATGAAGGGGTTTCAAGATGTTCATCAAAAACAAAATATTAGTGACTTGCAGTGGTCAAGAAGCTACGCTTTGCAGCTTCCTGTCTTCGAATCACTATTAGAATCTTGAAAAGACATATTCCTTTCTTCGAATCACCGTTAGAATCGTGAAAAGACATATTCCTTTCTTCGAATCACCGTTAGAATCGTGAAAAGACAGATATTCCTGTCTTCGAATCACCTTTAGAATCGCGAAAACACAGATATCCCTGTCTTCGATTCACAGTTAGAATCGTGAAAATACAAATATTACTGTCTTCGAATCACCGTTAGAATCGTGAAAAGACAGATATTCCTGTCTTCGAATCACCGTTAGAATCGTGAAAAGACAGATATTCCTGTCTTCGAATCACGTTAGAATCTTAAAAGACAGATATTCCTGTCTTCGAATCACAGTTAGAATCGTAAAAAGACAGATATTCCTGTCTTCGAATCACCGTTAGAATCGTGAAAAGACAGACATTCCTGTCTTCGAATCACAGTTAGAATCGTGAAAAGACAGATATTCCTGTCTTCGAATCACCGTTAGAATCGTGAAAAGACAGATATTCCTGTCTTCGAATCAGGAATCAGACTCCTGTGAAAGAGATCGTATTCCTGAATCACCGTTAGAATCGTGAAAAGACAGATATTCCTGTCTTCGAATCACCGTTAGAATCGTGAAAGGCAGACATTCCTGTTTTCGAATCACCTTTAGAATCGTATATGTCACATTTTATTCGAAGGCTTATATGGTTGTTTAGATAATATAAGTTACTTAAAAACCTGGGTTCCCTGTACCTTTTACTACTTTTTCTGGACATTAAAAGGACGAATACTTATACTTACAATTCCCCCTTGGAAAAATAAGTTTAAGTAACCAAAAAAAGGGAAAGTTATTTCCATAAAAATCCGTTCAACAGCTGTCGCTACATCAGAGGGAGGATATCCTGTTTGAATAAATGAATAAGCAATTACTGGATGTGTAGAGGCAGGTAATATCCAATGTATTCAATATCTTTGTATTACCGATACACAATTATGCAGTCTTGTAATTGAATCAGCACTCATCCATAAATGTAAATAACTATATATGAAATTACCAATATTCTTGGTTATTGCATTAGATAAATACCCAGACTCACCGTTGGAGAACGCCTGAATCGATAGTGACCCTGAAATTTCACTTCCACTTTAAGAAGCATATTCAGAGATTCAGGTCATGAAGGTTGAAAACACTAAGCTCTAAAAACAGAATTGAAGAGCTCATTTAGTTTTATCTGAATTACGAAATTGAGACCTTAGTGAGTCTTAGATCAGTTTAGAAGAGTGTTTTGGTTTTATCTATGATGTCCAACATCCCTGAAGATGTCTTTTTCAGTGAAACTTTAGATTCATCATGTGCATTCACCAAAAAGACAATGAATAACCTTTCAAGGCAATAATCGTGAAAGTCAACGCAGTTTATGATATATGCTGTGTTTACCAAACTCTAGAGTACATGGGTTATCAAAGTAACCAACATGGATCTTGATAATTAGTCCACTATCTCTTCCCCCTAAGAAAGCCACCTGATTTTCGTAACCTTCTCTTGCAAATTTAATTGAATTTGGTGTTCTAAAAACATTAAGTCTGAGCTGAAAATGGTATGATCAATACAGCAGACCAAAATACCAGACATAAGAAACAATTAACGAACCCCCCTCCCAATAATTAAAAACCGATGACAGCATTATGCAATGTTAATTCACTTAAAAGTCCATCTCTATTTTTCTCAGAAACTAGCAAAGATGTGTTCGGAGATGGTTTTTGGTCAAAATCCGATTTGGGCTGCGGGTTTTACCCACTCGTTTAGGATATCTTCTTTGGTTTTAGAGTTTGGTAAAGGGAAGTTTTTCTTATTTTCAAAAGCTCTAATTATAGAAGAATTGTGAAAACCGCATCAAAATCGAACATTTTTCCTCTGAGTTATAACAAAAAATCTAATTTTCTGAATTTTCATCTCTGTGACCTCAATTTGCTCAAAGCTGATGGGAAAAAAACGAGTTGAAATTGCGTTTTTAAAAGCTGCTGAGTTTTTTCTTATAACAAGTATCATATATTGAAATTATGAGTTTCAACACTTCAACGTTAGCTAAAAACAATAAAACCAGATTAAAAAATAACTGTGTAAGCATAGCTCAAAAAGTAAAATAGCGGGATATCTTTTTTAAGCTTACATACTTAATAGAGCATCAAATATTAAGTCTAGGTTAAGATTCGATCTAAATGGGACAATTATTTATGAAGTAATAAATAAATGCTCAACAATAAAGCATTTATTTATTATTTATGAAAAGTAAAAGTAAAGTCGATAGAGGAATGTGTCTATATATATATATATATATATATATATATATATATATATATATATATATATATATATATATATATATATATATATATATATATATATATATATATATATATATATATATATATATATATATATATATCAAATCATGAATTTTCTGTTTATTTTAACGTGAGTTGTGTTAAGTAACCTTCTGATTTTACTTATTTGTTCAAATTTAGGTTCGTAGAAGTCTTGCTTAGTTTAATGACCAAGCGATGTATTGCATGATTTTTTCCAACGTTATTTTGGTCTGTTCCCCCCGACTGACCCTGTTTCTCCATCAACAAGCTCACAAACAAATCTTTTCCCTCTGACCAATGTTCTAGGAAAATTCCTTTTCCCTTTAGAGAAAAGTTGTAATAAATTTATATTAGGGTTTGTAAGGTCAGGACTTATTTCAAACTTAGCTAAGTCCCTATCTATTTTCAACCATTACGCTTGAGAGAAAACTTTACGCTCTTCCAAACCGAGAAACTATAAAGGTCAAAAATAACACCAGAGATCGTTGCTTGTGCCAGGCTAGCACTATTAGGTCTGAATAAAACTATTAAAATTTTTGTGTAAAAATTAAATCTTTTTCATCATTTTAGTGAATTGAGTTGGATAAACAAAATCGCTGCATAACTCAGCTGTTTGCAACAAGTTATGCTGGTGCAAATATAACTTATCATTGCACCAACATAAAATTACAGCCTAATATTAATTTGAAACATTTGACTACTTAAAATTAATACTCCGAATTTGAATTTTCATATTTGTGACTCCGATTATAAATTTATATCGCGAGAATTGGAACTGTAACACTTGCTAATGTTCTATGCTGAGAACACGTTAAAATTTAATAAAACCGCTCACAGCTATCATGTTGAAAATAACTAGTTTCATTAGAAAATTTCTTGTTTATTTTTTGACATCAAATGTGGCCAAGGAAAAATTTAATTCCCAGGAAAAGAGTAATATCTGGGATAGTCTACTCCCCCCCTCTCACCGTGTATAAATGTTTTCATACTTGGTGTCTGAGGAGACCCCCAGGCAAGTTAGCTGAAATGAAGGTTAAAAATGGAGCTAAAGATTTTTCTTGTCTTGGACCGGAGCCAACGACCCTCCTTCCTCCCTTTCTCTAACCTTTATCATAACAAGAATATAAGAAAAAATCCTGTTTTGGAAAAATGTATGTTTTTTAACAAAACCACCGCCAGAGTGTGGAGGACGGCGGCTTACAAATATGAAGTCATTTCCCAACTCTTTGTGTCTCTTGTGTTATGTAATAGAAAAGCTTCGAAGCTTTTCTCGTAACATGAAGATACCATCAGAGTTCTAAAGTAAGCCGATGTCTACAGCTTACATCGCTATTAAGGAGCTACTACATCGGTCTCTCCCCCTCGTCCTCACAACAGATGAATTACTCGATGCATTTGGGTTTTGTATTTTTTGTTTTGCATGCTCAAAGATAAACAATATTAACATGGATAGTTCACTAAAAAAATAAAAAAAAGTCGGGTACGGGGTGCTTGGGAACTTTTCCTCATAACATCAGATTCGCTTCGCTCGCTCTCAGAATATTCAAGTCGTTTAATGCACACTGCAACACGTCATCGGACTCGCTTCTCTTCTCCTCAGATAGTAAATACATACAGACAGACAACTTAGTGAAAACAATTGAGGACCCCTAAAACGGATAATTCCGGTGACATCCCGGTTTCGGATTTTTTTACAAACACAATACTTTTCCTATATACCTACGGTATAAATGAGAAAAAGTAATAATAATTGACGGGATGCACGAGGTTCTAGTAGTACACTCTAGTGGCGGAAGCGTAAAACTCAGATATTTTAATTAATCAAACAAATGTTGAGGGTTATCAAATTTTTCCATCCGTTATTCCCTCCATCAGCACAGGACTTTTCCTAGAGATGGAGGGAAGTGTTTTTGCTAAGTTATAATGTAACAAATATTGTATATCATTTTTAGGATTAATTCATTATTTTACCTTTGTATGATATCAATTGTATATTTATTTAATAAAGACATATTTATAAAAAAAAAATCAGTGCTAGAATGATGGGAAGTCCATGGATGAGTGATCCTTAATAATTAGAATTGCGTATAAATTGGTAAAAATTGAAATAGTACCAAGTGAAATATTATCATAGCCTTCTTTACGTATGAAAGGCGGAAACAGAGTCATATCGCGCCGGTTTCCTGTTGGGTTATAATGAACCATTATGTTTAAACCTAGAGGCGTAGCCGTGGAGTTTATTAGACGGTTCCTGAGGTGGAGGCCGAGGAAAACCAACAAGTTTATAACCGAGGCGTAGACGATAGAGAAAATGAAAGAGGGGGTGGAATAACTGTTTTCTTTCGTGGTAAGAAGGAAGAAATTTTTGACAAATAAAACTTAATATAACTTTATTTTATTTATATATACAAACTTTTGCTAAAATTAAAATTAAATTAACTAATTACTGACTATAATAACATTATAATACTCATGAAAACCACAAAATTGTTATTTACCCAACAACAAATGGGTAAAAAAGAAAAAAAGAATCACTGATAAATGAAAAAAATATAGGAGTCAGCTTGCTTAGTCATTTACTTTAACAAATTAACAGTAATGCCAACTTATTTTCTTAATTTAAAGACAACACTTATTTGTTTTAAAGAATACCTTCCGGGCAATGAAAAATATCAAGTTGATATAAACATTATCTTCGTTACATTTTATCTTTTTGCGAATTTCTCTTTTCATTTTGGTTATTCATCAAATAATGGTTTGAAGTCAAAGTATTACTGCAACTAAAAATTTAAATAAATTTATTTATTTTTACTAAAAATAAATAAATAAATAAATAAATAAAAAACACTGTCAAAAATAATTATTTTAAACTATAACAAATAATAAGATAAAGAGTAAACTATTTGTTTGGTTTACTTTTGAATTGGAGTGATTGTATTTACTTCGCTATAATAATTGTAATAGCTGATCTAATGACTACGTTATTTACCTAAAATACGGTAAAGGTAAAGGACAAAAAGTACCGACGCCATTTTAATTGAACGAACGTAAGTGAGTTCTTCCATTTCAGAAGATTGTGAAGGTGCATATGTTTGTTTTTATGTTTGTGTGCTTGTATTTTTGTGTTTGTTTGTTCGTGTAGCGATAACTGCCGTAAAAATGGACCGATTTTGATAAGATGTATACATGTATAATTAACTATGTGTCAGAGCTGTATAGTTTTTGTGTAATGTTCCGAAAAATATTTTCAAAATAGCGAGCAATATGGTGGACCGAATTTTTTTTCCTTCAAAACATTTTTGATGGAAAAAGAGTAGAAAAAGAAAATATATGTTTCATGGTTAAAATTTTAAAACATGTAAAAATGACGGCAAAAATAATGAACTCAAAAAATTAATTTAAAAGAAATACATCTAGTAATATATCGTTGAAAGTCTTGGTTAGTAGAACAAAACATGTTATGTACTAAATTCCAAAATATCAACATGGTGGCCATAATTTTATAAAATATTTAGATATCACTAATTTTACAAGAATTTTTAGAGATAAATATTATTTGTAAAATATTATACTTTAGATACTGGGTGTATAAAGCGAGTACGTTAAAACGTACTCGCTTTATAAATACCATCTTCTTGCGACCACCATCTTGCGACCGAAGCGAGCCCATTTAAAAATGGGCTCGCTTGATACACGTGATTAAGCAAGCAAAGCAACTCTGGTTTTTCTATGAAGAATTATCAGTACATTCAATGTAGTGAGCCTTTTCACCGTCTATTATTGAAAGCATGCACATATTAGCGAGCGAAGCGAGCCATTATTACTATGTATTAATATATATATATATATATATATAATATATATATATATAATATATATATATATATATATATATATATATATATATATTATATATATATATATATATATATATATATACCCGCGACCACTTTTTACCGTCAATTATTATAAACATGCATAATCAAGCGAGCAAAACGAGCCCTTTTTACCATCTAATATTTTAAACAAGCACACTCTAGAAAGGGAGAGTGAGCGAAGGGAGTGTGGTTTAACATTCAGGTATTACCTCATTGGCTTCCTGGCATTTTGTTTCCACACTGTTAACTGATTTATCCGTGTGTTATAATATATTAAAACTATTTGCACTAAAAAAATACTATAGCTCCATCTAGTAGAGAGTAGAGCAAATAGTTTCTTACTACTAGCGCTCTTCAAGACTCTAGTGATGACGCCTCAAACTTAAATCATAAAGACAAACTCGTCAATTAAGTGAAACATCTATGTTAATATTATTTAACTATGATGGTTACCCATTCAGTATGTATATATATATATATATATATATATATATATATATATATATATATATATATATATATATATATATATATATATATATATATATATTATATTATACATAAAATTTGTTATTTAGTAAACATAAATATACAATAGATTAAAGTCAAATGCATTTTAATGAAATACATAAAATTAATAGAATACAGATAACAATGCATGACGTAATGTATTTCATTTTAAAGTAATGTATTTCAGATAAAATGTAAATTAGTGTTTTATAAGCAATTGCTTGTATTTTATTTAGCGATATCTTTTATGTGTTTTGGCAAAGAGCTGCACAACACCACCATCCCTGAGAAATCTGAACTATATTTAAATTTCGTTGTTTTATATTGATTTTCGGTATTATAGTTGTGGTTATCTCAATTTTTCGTATACCTATCAGTCAAAGTTTATATTTACTTAAACTAGCTGGTTGGATATACCAGCCGCAGCTCTGATGTACAACTACCCGATTAATTGAATGTTGTTTTCCAAAAGTACAAGGAAGTGATGAAACGACTATTTTCTTTAATACATGTTTTATATATTTAATGTCTAAATGTATGAAAGATGATACATAATGACTGCATAAGGGAATTTCAACCAAGAGAATGTTCTACATTATGTCTATCAATGCAAGCAATCCAATTTTAAATTATATTTTAAAATTCAGACTAATACGTGAAACAAGACTATATAAACGTATCATTTTAGAAGACTATATTTTATACATCGTTTAACGTAAATTCGAATACTTATATCGAGAATTAAGCTAATGATGGAATATTGAAACAAATCGGCAGGAATGAAATGATTTAAATCAGGGAATATGGGGTAGAAATGAGGGGGCCCTTATATGTTGAAAGGGGGGCTCATTATGCAAAACATATCCAGATAAAATCAACAAAATATATATGGTGTATTTTTTGAAATACTCTCATGATATTTGGTACAATATTTTATAAACCATTAAAGTAAGTTTAGAAATTAAGTAGTGATAAAGCAGGGAAAAGTCATGTCTGTGATATGTTATGCTTAGTTTTGTACTTTGTTCTCTTATAGGAGTGATATTTACGTAAAGGATAAGTCAATAAAACTGGGAGGAGCATATTATAAAATAGCACGTTATGCAACAAATTAAAAAAATGCAACTTTGCAGGCGAGTATGGTTATTTTTTATTTATAATTTAGACTTAAAGGTAACTTCTGCTTAAAAAATTAAATTTGTTTTATTAATTTTACTTATTAACTTTAATATCTTACTATCTTTTTATATATACCTTTATTATACTTTATTTCATTATTTGTTTATGTAGATTAACATATTTTAATGTGTTGCCTCCCCCGAGTTTTACAGACAAACTAATTTAGGCGGTTGCTATGTATTATTATGTCATCATTTTTTAAATCTTAAACTTATATTTTTAGCTAATGATAATAGAGTAGTTATATATATATATATATATATATATATATATATATATAATATATATATATATATATATATATATATGTATGTATGTATGTATGATGTATAGGGGTCTGAGTTTTGTCTAATCCAGGTTCATTTAGGATTAGGGACATAGGCTGGAACGCTCCGATTTGAAACTTTCAAAAGACGAAACAAAAATTAACGATGCTGGCATCAAATTTAGACTGCCTAGACAATAGTCTCATCTGCCAACAGTTGTACCCATTCGCTTCAAAAACCAAGTACTATTTTATCTGGTTCTTCATACAATAAAAATAATGGGAATTTACTATTAATAGATACTTAATAGAGCAATCACAATGTTTCCTCCTCTTAGAAAATGAAATAGGGAATCGAAACAGCATGGTATGATAAACTTTATAAAACTTATAAATGTTAATAAGTTTTCCAACTTCTATTTTAATATTCTAAACATCCTTTTTAAAAATTAAAACTAAAAATAAGCTTTTATGCTTAACGAAGCATATTTTCGTAAAATCAAAATTTCTAAATATTTTTAAAAATAGGTAAAATATCTGGGGAAACCATTTAGCATAAAAACACCCTTTGATAAAATATTCATGGAAATCCTTAAAAATACATCTAACCCTAACGTGAAGAGGGGGTAGACTGTTAGGGCTGAAATTCAACGGGTATCGGTTAAACGGGGAGAGGGAAATCTTTCAGGGTCAATAGCTGTGGAAATAATTAATTTGAAATTTAAAGCGGCCCTTTTGTGTGCCCTATTTCTCAGACAGTGTATGCCTGCTTAGAGGATTCCAGGCTAGACTTGGAAATGAATAAGCATTGGGATAGGTTAGTTAATAGAATTAAAGAGACCCTTAATAAAGAAGGCTGTAATAAGAGGAGTTCTGCCATAGGACGACCGTGATACACAGAAAACCCAATATATAGTGCTTTTGGGCTCTTTTCACGAATTATAATAAATATTTTTAGATGATTGTCTTTCTATAGTGGTATAACTCATCGGGCGAATATTATTTAGTCCTGTCGTGTAAGCTAACTTGCCATTATTCAATGAGAACCATCTAAATTAGTCAACAATAGAGATCTATTACTAGAGTGGTCATACCCTATCATAACACATTGAGAGGCTTGAATAATCTTTGTGGGGCTTTGTGTAACCTTATTGTAACTGTCTTCTAGACCGTAATAAGGTTGTAATAAATCAATCGTGGAAGGCTTTACTTACGCCCACTGTTTTTGTTTTGTTTTGTAATAAGATTCTATAATATGTATAAGTTACAGTAGTTTAAACCATATATCATTTGATACTACCGAGTTTTGCAAAACATGAATAGTTGACACAATATAATTGTGCGAGAG
>JACMZG010001863.1:1683219-1723940 GCA_018340805.1 Microvelia longipes
TCTTCTTCTTATTTTTCGTTCTTTCCTCTTTTTTCGTTTCTCGTTCTTCGTCTATCTCTTCGATTCTCTGTCTTCTGATCTTTATGTTTTTCTTCCCTCGTTTCTTGTATTTTGTTCATTTCTTTTTTTACTTCTCTCATATTCTTTTGTTTTTCCTTCTTTCCTTCCTTCTCTTTTCTTTTCCTCGTTCTTTGTATTTGTCTTTTTTTTTCATTTCTTCTTTCTTTCGCCTTTTTATCTTTTCGTTCTTCTTGTCTTAGCTTCGTTCCTCTTTCTTTTCTCTTTTCTTTTTTCCCTTGTCTCTCTTCATGTCCTTCTTTTTTATTACTTTTCTTTTTCCTTTATCTTTGTCTCTAGTTCTTATCTTGTTTATTTTCTTTTCGTATCCGTTTTCGGTTCCTCTTCTTTTCCTGTGGTGGTGTGTTGTCGTCTTTCGACTCCTGAATGTCGTTTATCTTTCTTCTATTTCTTCTTCTATTGTTCTTCTCTTCTATTCTTCTCTTTTCTTCTTTATTCTTCTTTCATTTTCTTTTTTTTTCTTTTTTTTCTTTGTCTCTTCTCCTTTCTTTCTCTTCAATTTTATTATATTTCCTTCACTATTTTTGTCTTCTTCTTTATTTTCACTCTCTCTCTTTTTGTTCTTTTCTATTCTTCTTTTTCTTCATTTTTATTTCTTTTTTCTCTTCTCTTTTCTTTTTCTTTTTCTTTTTTCTTCTTTTCTTTATTTCTTTTTTGGTCATCTCTTTTTTTTTCTTTACTCCACTCTCTTTTTTCATCTTCTTATTTTATTTTTCTTCTTTTTCTCGTTTTTTCTCTTTCTTCTTTTTTTTTTCTTCTTTTCTTTTCTTCGTTTTCCTCTCTTCATCTTTCTCGTTATTTCTTTTCATTCTTTTGTTCTTTTTTTCTCGTCAGATTTTCTATTTCCGATCTCTTTTTTCTTATTTCTTTTTTTCTCTTGGTTCCTCATTCTTCTCTTTTCTATTCTTCCCTTCCTTTTGCTCTCTTTCTCTTCTCTCTTCCATTTCTTCATTTCTTGTTTTTTCTTCTTTGTCCTTTTTTTTCTCTTCTTCTTTTTTTTTTTCTATTTTTTCTCTTCTTTCTCTTTCCTCACGTTTTCGTCTCTCTTTCTTCGTCAGAGTTCACCACATACAGATTTCTTTTTCTTCTTGTTTTTTTCTCCTTTTCTTTTTTTTCATATTCTCTTTCTTTTTTCTTTTTTCTTTCTCTCTTTCTCTTCTTTCTTTTTTCTTTTTTCTTTCTCTTTTTCTTTCTTTTTTTTTTTTTTTTTTTTTTTTTCTCTTTATTCTCTTTTTTTTGTTCTCTCTCTTCTCTTTCTTTCTTTTCTTTTCTCTTTTTTTTTATCTCCTTTTTTTTCATCTTATTATTTTCTTTTTTCTTCTTTCTTTTTTCTTTTTCCTTTTCATCTTTCTTCTTTTCTTTCTTCATCTCTTTTTCTTTTCTTATTTATTTTTTTCTTTTGTTTTTCTTCTCTTTTTCTTTTTTCTTTTTCTTTTTTTTTCTTCTTTTTTTTTTCTTCTTTTTTCTTTTCTTCTTCTTCCCTTCTTCTTTTTATTTTCTCTTTTCCGTCGTTTTTCTTTTTTTGTTCTCTTTTTTTTCTCTTCTTTTTTCTCATTTTCCTTCTTTTCTTTTTTTCTTTTCTTTTTTTTTTTCATTCTTTTCTTTTTTCTTTTATTTTCTTTTTTTTCTTCTTTCTTTCTCTCTTTTTTTTGTTTTCTTCCTTTTTTTTTTTCTGTTTTCTTCTTTTATGTTTCGTCCTTTTTGTCTTCTCTCGTCATTCTCTTTTCTCTTCTTTTCTTGATTGTTCTTTCTGTTCTCTCATTTCTTTTTTCTCTTTTTTTTTTCTTCTCGTCTCTTCTTTCTCTTCTTCACCTTTTTTTTTCTCTTTCTCTCTTCTTTCTTTTTTTCTTGTCATTAGGGTCAGTAAATAGGGTGGATATATAAACGATATTAGTTGGACGGAAATGCCATTTTTTCGTCAAAAATGGCATTGGTATAGTTGTAATGCATGTAAGTATAGGAAAACGTATTAGGTGTATTGTTTAAAATCATAACTGTTTCTTATAGCTAAGAAATGATATTGATGCGATGTTTAGGTAATTAATGCGTTTTAGAAAAAAAATAAAATACGCGAAGCTGCAGTCGCCTTGTGCTGCGCCGAAGGCGCAGTCAACATTATTTAAAGCAGACATCTGGCTGCAGCGAAGTGCAGCGCAAGGCTGCGCCGAAGGCGCGTTATTTTAAATGATTTTGTTTACATTTGGCTGCAGCGAAGCTGCAGCCGTCAATCGCCATAGGCATTCTTTTTTTTTTAATTAAAATTTTAAGTCTCAACCTTTTTCTTTTTTTGTCTTTTTCCTCATTAAAAAAACCCTAACCGCACCTCCCCTCGCCTACTTTTTTTAAAGTGAAACGCAATAAGACTACTGCCAATGTATTTTTTTGTTGAGAGACTGTGGCGCCGAAGGCGCCGAGAGTGGGCGGGCCCACTCGTCTACAACAATTAAGTGGTGCACATTACTCCCTACTTTTCACATAGCGCTTTTGGTGTTTTCCGACGTTTTTTTTCCGGCGAGCGATTTCGCAGCGTATTTTGTCGTAGCGGGTCGGGACCGGGTGCGTTCTCTTCCGGAGACTCTGAATTTTCCGAAAATTACCATTTTGGCTTTCCGGCCGTTTCGGCTTTCCGGTGAGAACCGGAAGTGGAGGTAACTTTACGGAAATTTAAGGAAATCGAGTTTAAATTGCAAAAGTCGTTCGATCCGGAAAATTCAAATTGGGTCGTGTATATGACGGAAAATGAAGGGACGTCCCCGCTGACACTAGGGGTCTATCTCTGATAGTGACCCCGTCAACGTAAAAAAACCGGTCCAGACTCCGGATTTTCGATTACGTGCCGAGCCGCGGGGAAACGTCGTATTTAAAACCGGAAAAGTGACGTTCGATTCAGCTACTCCGGCTGAATAAAAAAGTCCGCGACAGGGGTATGAAATGTTTTCCGGTATACCAGAAAATCCGGTTTGAAGTTTTTCTAGATTTTGACAAACTTTGACAACGTTTTTCCGGGTCAAGGGTTGGAGCTAGCGCTTCCGTTACTATGGGCGACCCCCCCTATTTCGGGGATGGGCTACAACTTTTATCCGAAGAATTTTCGCCTACGGCCCCCGGGGGCGGCGCTATAAAGAAATTTCGATTTTCGACATTTGGACTTTTTTAGTTTTTCCGCCGGAAAGTGGCTTAAAATTGAGATTTCGAAATCGGGCTTTTTGGGGTATTTAGTGACAAAAGGGCCTATCGATCCACCCGGTTCCGTTTCTTAGCTATGTTTGTTTCCGAGATATAAGTTTCCAAAGTCGAAAAATTTTCGGAATTTAAGTTCAAAATTTTTAGGACCGACACGCAAATGTGATATAGCCGTTGGATGTAGGCGTTTTAACCGATCTTTTTGAAACCGGTGCGGTTGTTTAGTCGATAGGTTGGCATTTTCGGAACGGACAATCATAACGCTGGCATTTCCGGTTTTGATACTTCGGGTTCAAGTCTTTTGAAAATTACATAAGTGTGAAAAAAAATTCCGAAATCGGTGCGTTTTTTAATGCGGTTTTGTTGGTACATCGGTTGGTTACAATATCCTAAATTTTCTTTGTCTTAAAATTTTCCGGTTAGGCGCCATAATAAAATTTCCGGTAGAAAACGTTCGAAATTTCAAAAAATCATATCTCGGTTTCTATTGAGATAATGAACCGGACAACTTGCATTAGTTTTTTATTTAGTGTAGTTTATGGAAAAAAATACTTGCCATATGCCACGGTCCGCCATCCTGGCATTTATATGGCAAAATAGAGATGGCGGCGATTTTTCGGATTTTCGAGACTCTGTGGAAGGCAAAATATTAGAGATAGAGAAAAAAATTAAATTACACGGAGTTAGTACTTTTAATTATCTACCTATTGCAGTGGGTAACAATTTTGTGCCATGTACTAACGGTATCGTTTATGGGGTCACTAACTTTCAAACCGCTATAACTCCGTTCCGGTTGGTGGTAGAGAGTTGGGACAAAATACGTAATTTGAGGCGTCACGTGATCTAAAAGGACCGATAAATAAAGTTTTTCAAAATTTTTTTTTTCCCGCCAGAATTTTTTAACATGATTTTTGAGCCATTTTTAAAGAGGTGTTTCGCCGGTCAGCAAAGGCGTTTTTGTGACACTACTTAGAATTTAACTATTAGCCGTTTTAAATAGTCAACAATATTCTGGGTGTAGTAGCAATATTTTAAACTTGATCAAATGGCGGGAATTTTTTTTATTTTTGGCGGGAAACCGGCTATACTTAAGGAACCAAAATGTTTGAAAATTGGATTTCTGAGATAGCCATTCTTTGGGCATTGACCAGGACTAAAAATCTGTCGAGGGAAATATTTTTGCCATTTCCGGCTTGGCGCCATCTTGGATTTTATATAAAACTTTAATGGGGTTATCTCAGCTATTTATAAGATATTAGAGTAAAAATAGTCTCTAACTGTTTGTATCGGCTATCTGAACAATTTTTATTTCAAAGTCTTTTTCCTACAGTTTAGTTCGGCTATAGAGGCATCGAAAAACAAAATTTTTAAAAGATATAAAACAAAAGGCTAATATTATATATTTATTTATTTTTTAAAATGCTTTATTTAGGTACTGATAATAACAAAAGGCGAGCGAAGCGAGCCCAAATTTTTTTTTTATATTTATTAAATTCTATGTTAGGTGTTGATAATATAAACACAAAGGCGAGCGAAGCGAGCCCAAGGATATATTTTATTTTTTATTCAATGCTTTAATTTGTACTGATAAATAAACACATAAAGGCGAGCGAAGCGAGCCTTTTATTTTTCATTAATTTCTATGTTGTGTTGATATATAAACACACAAGGCGAGCGAAGCGAGCCCAAGGATATATTTTTATTTTTTTTTATTCAAGCTTTAATTTAGGGGCTGATAAATAAACACATAAAGGCGAGCGAAGCGAGCCCAAGGGTTTATTTTATATTTATTTATATTCTATGTTAGGTGTTGATATATAAACACACAAAGGCGAGCGAAGCGAGCCCAAGGTATTATTTAATTTTTTATTAATGCTTTAATTTAGGTACTGATAAATAAACACATAAGGCGAGCGAAGCGAGCCCAAGGGTTTTTATTTATATTTATATTATATTCTATGTTAGGTGTTGATATAAACACACAAAGGCGAGCGAAGCGAGCCCAAGGATATTATTTTATATTTTAATGCTTTAATTTAGGTCTGATAAATAAACACATAAAGGCGAGCGAAGCGAGCCCAAGGATATTTTTTATATTTATCTTAGTATTTTATGATAGGTGTTGATAAATAAACACACAGGCGAGCGAAGCGAGCCCAAGGATATTTTTTATATTTTTTTATTAAATGCTTTAATTTAGGTACTGATAAATAAACACATTAAGGCGAGCGAAGCGAGCCCAAGGGTTTTTATTTATATTTATTTAATATTCTATGTTAGGTGTTGATATATAAACACACAAGGCGAGCGAAGCGAGCCAAGGATATTATTTTATATTTTTTTTTAATGCTTTAATTTAGGTACTGAAAATAACACATAAAGGCGAGCGAAGCGAGCCAAGGATATTATTTTATATTTTTCATTAAATATTTTATGTTAGTGTTGATATATAAACACACAAAGGCGAGCGAAGCGAGCCCAAGGATATTATTTTATATTTTTTTATTCAATGCTTTAATTTAGGGGCTGATAAAATAAAACACATAAGGCGAGCGAAGCGAGCCCAAGGGTTTTATTATATTATTTATTTCTATGTTAGGTGTTGATATATAAACACACAAAGGCGAGCGAAGCGAGCCCAAGGATATTATTTTATTTTTTTTATTAAATGCTTTAATTAGGTACTGATAAATAAACACATTAAGGCGAGCGAAGCGAGCCCAAGGGTTTTTTTTATTATTTATATTTCTATGTTAGGTGTTTTATTATTTATTTTATTTTTTTAATGCTTAATTTAGGTACTGATAAATAAACACATAAAGGCGAGCGAGCGAGCCCAAGGATATTATTTTATTTATTTATATTTAATGAAGGTGTTGATAATAAACATACAAAGGCGAGCGAAGCGAGCCCAAGGATGTTATTCCATATTTTTTTTATTCAATGCTTTAATTATGACTTTTTATATATTAAAGTAATGAATGATGTTGAATCTACTTTTGGTAACGTATGATTTTACATCTGAATAATTATCTTTGAATTGAATATTGTACAATTGAATATTTATCCTATGCATTTGGTGTGCCTCATGACTGCAGTTAAGCTGCAGCTGCCAAGGCTGCGCCAAAGCGCAGTCTTTTTATATATTATTTTTACATGTGGCTGCAGCGAAGCTGCAGCGTCATATACGCCGCCGAGGCGCATGCACACTTTAATATTTATAGAGAGGGACTGGCGCCGAAGGCGCCGAGAGTGGGCGGGCCCACTCGTCAATAACATAATGCCACATCCTTTATTTAACTAAAAATTACAAAAATTCAACATATGTTTGGTTGGAATTAATTCCCACTTTAGGATCTTTGTAACAAAATAATTAAACACAGTTCAGATTTTTGTTATGATTTACTCATAGAGAGTTATGGTACAATTAAACAGAATGAGAATTAATTTAAAATTGTCTATAGTACGACAAACGGCTAAAATAAATTGACAGCGCGGGAGGAACCAAGAAGGTTGCTGATTTAAATTGAAGGCTGTTTAACATCCAGGACTAACCTCATTGGCTCCCTCGCATTATTTTCTTACGCTGTCAACTGATTTTAGCCGTGTGTCGTCTCTCCTTATAGGAGAGATCAATAAGTTGAGGTTATAATGTAGCTAGATATTTAGTAAATGTTTGGGGGTTCACGCTTAATAATCAATGATTGTAGAAGTTAACAGTATAGAAGTAAATTAGAATGACATCAGCTACACTATGAAAACGTTTTGTTAAATGTAATGAAAGTGCGAAACAATATCGTCGCAATGAAAACGAACTAAGGCCCGTTCTCCAAATCGGTTTTCTTCCTACTTGAAATAAACGTCCCTTAGGCAAGGGGAACGTCTCTGGATACGGGCCTGAAACTGACATCGACTAATCAACTTTTCACGATCTACCAAAGCTGAAGGTGTGGTATTACTTTAGATGCTGATTAGGTTAAATAACCGAATTTGTTTCTGCTAGCTCTTTATGCTTTACTCTCTCTGACGATATTAGTACGTCAAAAAAAAAACGGTTAAAACCATATAGATAATATTACTATAGAGTAGGCCTATCGATTGAATTTGAAACACTGATAATCTAATAAACAGATCAAAAAAACAGTAACTTACATTATAGAACATTTACAATACAAAACATTACAAAAACATACCGTGAAAGCCGACAATGATGATTTATTATAACCTAAGTACAGGTTAGGTTAGGAGTAGGTTACACTGAGCCCCTGAGTCCAAAAATATTTCAAGCCTCTTAATAATTAAGATAAGATGTGACCTCTCTAGTAATATATCTCTTTGGGTTGTAATACCAAGAATGTTATATCTTATCAAAGTATATAAATTTAAAAAGCTTTTTTATTTTTATTTTAAGATTGTAGCAGATATCAGAATAAAATATAGTGAATTGACTCATCAATATCAAATTTTAATTCAATAAGTTATTACGCTTCCTTCGCCCGCAATATAACGCCAGAGAGTTGGTTTTTCTTATCTTCTAGATGGCCTTGTAAATATTTTGAAAGAAAAGCACCATTGTGACAGAATATTTATTCCTGCTTATAAGACAGAATAACACTTTAGAATTGTATCAGGTTGACCTGGTTGCATAGAATGAGATAAGCTTTGCCATCTCGGTCTCATCTCGTAATCATTGACAAAAGTTTACTTAGACAAATTTCATTTAAATAAAAGTTATATTTTTGTATAAAGTTTTTCAATTTTAAACGGTTTGCAGAAAACTGTCTGTAAAACTTAGTTTTTACTAAATTGTCAAGTCTGGGAAAAGTGCAGGGAAATTTTATTTATTTCTTTTATTCGATAGAAAAAACATGATGAAAAAATTGAAAAATAGTTCTTTCATGAAAATGCTTTTCAAGACAAGTTTTCCTATGTGCACATTCCTAACTAGGTAAGTTTAGAAGCTTCCTTTTGCAATACACAGATTTTTTTATTCCCATCTCTTATAATTGAATGGAAAAGGTTGTGATAAAAAAATTGTTATATCCCTTTTTTTGCGTTATTTCTAAGTTTTAGAGAGAATTCTAAGTTTAAAGAGGTCTTCGGGCTCTTGGCTGCTTCACATCCTTAGCGCTTCTCGCCTCGGTCACTACGCAAGTGTCGGTACTGAGGGAAGCATCGTAGTCCCGGCGTCCTCGGTCACTACGCAAGTGTCGGTACTGAAGGAAGCATTGTAGTCCCGGTGTCCTCGGTCACTACGCAAGTGTCGGTTCTGAAGGAAGCATCGCAGTCCCGGCGTCTCGGTCACTACGCAGTGTCGGTACTGAAGGAAAGCATTCGTAGTCCTGGTGTCCTCGGTCACTACGCAAGTGTCGGTACTGAAGGAAGCATCGTAGTCCCGGCGGTTTTCTTGTGGTCGCTTAACCACATGGTTGTCGTTCTGTGACAGTTTTTCGTAATAGTCCTGCATAATATCACAATATTATCGACTTCCCAAATTAATTAATTAAAAACCGGGTACAGGGTACCTCGATACTTATCCTCACAACTTCGGACTCGCTTCGCTGGTCATCATAATGTCGTGATTATCCATATCTTAAGGTTGTATTACTTTGGTTTCGTTGCGGTTGACTTCTGAATGTAGTGGTCATTCAATGTTTAGGCTGTTATAACATTGGACTCGGGGGGTATACACAGTTATAAAAATGGTTGATCGCGGGGGGGGGACAATTTTTAATGTCAATGGCGCGGTCGCGGTGGTCCCCATGTCGGGCGAATTTTCTTTGGATGCGTGTATCTGTGCTTACAACAATCTTGGTTGGAATGATAATTTTTATATTTTACATTATATAAGTTTACAACTACTAAATTTATAATTCCGGCGCGGTGGTCCGCTGTTGGGCAAATTTAATTTAGAGTGCGTGTTTCCGTGCTTAACAACCCATTTTTTGCTTTAGAAATTATTAACTGCTTTAGAACCTAAGCAGTTACTCAATTGTCAGCATGCTCGTAACTCATTGTCTGTATATTTAAAAGGAAATGTGTCTATAAAGATAACTGACTAAGCTTAAAGATAAGTAACAAAGCTTTAACTAGTGCAAATAATAGTGCGTTACTTCTAATTTTAGAGCATAGTTTTGTATAACCAAATGGATTATTATGCGCATTTACTACCAGGAACCCCCTAAATTTTAATTAATAAAACAAACTCAAACAAAAACTATTGAAACTAATTTATAAAGATTGAATTCCCAAAATTAATTGCTGCAACATAGGTTAGCTTATTTTTGCATTTGAAAAGTTAATTTTCATTCATAAAGTAATTTAAATGTTGTGAGAAAAGGAACATTTAATAATTTAGGTTTTTAAGCTATGAAGATGAGCTCTTCTTTGATACATAATGATCTTCCAGTTATCTGTCTGTTATAATTTTACCACAGCAACTAAATAAAAAGTTAATCACATAAATTTCCCGGAAAAACTTTCAGAATTAACAGGAGGTTGAAAGGGGTAGCTTTAAAAACAAGAGCCTACGCGGGCTAAATTACTTCGTCTAAAATTTAGTCGGCCTAAAAAAGTATTTAAGTAAAATTAGGTTTTGAAGATGCGAGTGAGTTTTAGCGTGAGAAAGTGTGTGTGTGTGAATGTGTGTTTTTTGTGTCTGAGTCTGTGTTGTGCGTCAGTTTGTGTAAATAAGATGGAATAGACCTACGTATAGAATGAATTTTTAATACGTAAGTTAGTGTGTGAGTAAGAATGCGTACACAAATCTGTTTATGTGTGTAATTTTATGAGTGTATTCTTAAATATGCATGCGTGCCGGGCTGTGTTAGTGTTAGTACATGAGTTAAAAAGATTTCAACTAAGTTGAATTTTCCAAAAAAAAGAATGGTTAAGTTAATTAGAGAGAAGTTTTCTTGCTCCTTCACATCAATTTCCCTCTGAGTATCGTGTTAAGTGGAAAACTTTATTCTTAATGTTTTTCCTTCTTAATAACAAAGATGGTGCAAGTTAGGAAATGGAGATGTATTTATTTGTGTTGTATAGGGTCAAAAGGTTTTTCTCAGGCGTTTTTGCTGGAAACAAATTATATAGCAACCGAGAGAGGTAGGAGAAGAAAGAATGAAAAAAATTTAGGCTGCCCCTACTTCATGATCATAATACAGTTTGCCAAATTTTTAAGTAGGAAACTTTATTTACCATAAAAAAAGAAATAGTGTACTTTTGACACTCTTGTAGAGCTGGGAAAGTGACACTTACCTCCCAGTGTAAATCTTCCGGGGGAAAATTAACTAGAAAAGTCGTCAGGGCAATAAAAACTCCCGCTATGTTTCTCAGTTCAAAATCGGTGTCTGAGTCGTTCAGAGTTATAATTATAATACTTCTGTTTATTTACATAAAGAAATATTTTAAAATTAAATTGCGAAACAAAGAAACACCATGCAACAGGTCCTCATTGGACGTCAGGAGGAGGGTTGCTGCTACAATAAAGGGAAATTCCCAAGATTTAATTTATTTATTTGCACAAAAATTAAATTTATACCAAATGTATATTAATGTATACATACGTATGCATTCTAACATCCTGTTTGCCATCAACCAGTTTTAAACTATGCATATGTAACAATGTTTTAGAAAAAAATGTTTTACTTAAATACGTACATATACATATATATATATATATATATATATATATTATAATATATATATATATATATATATATTATATATGTGTGTGTGTGTATGTGTGTGTTAGTGTAAGGGATTCTACCCTTGCCTATATTGCAAGATATTTATCGCTTGATTTTTCGAAGCGACACCAAAATTCATATTGCGACATAATGACAATGATACAAAGTCTATTGTTTCCATATGAAAAATGTATACGTAGTTCTCATTGAAATATTATGAACATATTAAAAATTTTGTAAAATGACCTTTAACAAAATCGTTGCGTTGGTGCAAAATCGCTAAATTGTAGAAAATTAATTTATCGTGGGACATATAAAGAAAGTCGCAGCATACAAGGTTCAATGTAAAATTTGTCTACTTGGGCCCCCCGACAAGTGCTGTTCCAGCATCGTGTCCTTGCACCATATATTGATTGAAGTTGTAAGGAATGTCCGTCCTTTGTGATATTTCTCGTAACATCGAAATCAGTGCATTATACCCTCCTTTGGCTGACGAAAGGAGGGTAATTGTTATGGTTTCACTAAGTTGGGAAGTTGTATAGGAAGTAAAAAAGAAATAAGTGAATTAAAGTAGATAGTAAAGAAGTTACTCGACTAACTTAGTAAGTTTCTCCTTTCTAAAAATAACTTTCTACGCCGTGTTGGAGCAAATAAGAATAACTAAGTTGCCTTCAATGAGATAACTCGGTAAAATTGCCCCTGGGTAGGCAATATCTTGCTCCACTGGCTGTTTCTTGCCCCATGTATCACTGTCTGCTTAGGTAGAACATATTGCCCTTTAGGAAATTGCCCTCGCTGGTTTTCTTTGCTCTCTAAATTTCCCCGTGTTTTCCAGGCTATATTTTAGAAAGTATTTTTTACTTGATTAGCACTTTTTCCTCCTTATCTTTGTGACCCCAAAAAAATTAGATATTTTATGTAGTTTTATTTTGGTGGGAAAATAACTTGGTAAAATATTTTGGGAAAGTACAAACTTGTTTAGGTTGGGTTAAAAATAGAACTTTTAAAAAAGATTTTATTATATAAAGAAAAGGTTTTACCCTTCATTATAAAATTTTCAAAGTGTCGGCTTACTCTGTTACTGACTACAAATTCAGCATCTTAAAGACCTTGTCAATAAGGAAGTAGAAATTGCTAACGATTCGTTTCCAAAGTCTTTACATCTTCAGTGATGTAGATTCAGTGGTTCTCAACCTTTTTTACTCATTGCCCCTTTTAAGTACCTTGGTGTTATCATCGCCCCCTTATCTTATAAGGTGATAAGTAGTATTCATTACCTGCTAATTATCTTTGTATGCCAATACATTATTTAATTGCTTGTGTTAATATTCTAATTAAGGGAATTTAAAAAATATACCTAATATTACACATATTTAGTATATTTAATAAAATTGAGTATGTTTATATACTGACTGGACCAAAAAAAGGATTTGTAGAGGGCTTGTAGTCTTTACCTCTATTAGTTTAGCCACAAACGTCTTCTCTTTAACACCATATATGAAATTACGTAAAGTTGTTTTAAACAACTGTTTTGAAGACCCAATTTTTAATACTCGTAGCATAGTTTGTGTCTTTATCGGTTTTGTAGCCATAAGTATAAGTATTTTTTGTAATAAATTTAGTTTTTAGGCCCAAACCACACCTAAGTATCTCTTACTCGGGCAGCACCTCAGGCGCTCAAAAACTTATGTTTTTTGGCTCACTCTGTATATAGTCAGTGGCTCAATACAACTGAGATCAGTTAAGTTGAAATTTTAAGGGTGTTTTATTTATCAGGACCCTAAAATAAAATTTATTTATTTTTTAACATCTTACATGATGTTTAAATTAGTTTATTCGTCAGATCCTTCGCAAAACTTAAAATAATATTTCTCTGCATTGCAATAACTCCCATCATTCCCCCAAACGTCTCACCGCCCCCTGCATCGCCCCGAACTACTCACTGCCCCCTTACTACTCACTGCCCCTTACTTGCCCCCTACGTCTCAGCGCCCCTAAATTTCTTTCAAGCGCCCTGGGGGGCGCTAGTGCCACGTTGAGACCTGAATGTAGATCATATTGAGGTTGTTGAGGATATTACTTAAAATAGAAATCACGAAGTACTACATAGTGGACTGCAGCCCATAGATAACAGCACTAAAGATGTTTGATCATTAGAACGTCGTGTACCCCCAATTTCCATGACTTCAGCCTTCCATTCGTATACTATTACCTGTATTAATAAATAATTATATGCCCCTTTAAAGGTCTTTTGGGCCATAGGGTTTCGCTTTGCGGCCCATGCCCAATGTGGGACGTATTCACTATGCTTTATGCTGTGTTAAAATTGGTGTAATCTCTAATAACAAATACTATTTAAACATTATTTAAGTAAACTAACTTAAATTGCACACAAAGAACTTATAAAAACTTAAAGTATAGATATGACATAGAACCCCGGATCTGCGTTGTCAAACCACCGGAGTGCTTCTTTCATCACGACATGCTTTGTAGCTTTTATTACTCTTTCTGCAATAATCACCAAAACTTTAAAAAATCATAAAAAAGCAATTATTAAATATTTGGCTTAATAGTTCATCCTTCCTTATCGTAAATGAGTAAACAAAGTTTCATTCCTTCACGGACAGCATGTCCAATGACTCATTGTTGTAATATTTTGAACAGCGATGTACGAGTTCATTACGTGGATAGGTGACCGCATGGAAAACAACTCCATGCAGACAATCCACATGTCTAAGGACATGCGGAGTGATTCCCAAGATTTACACAATATAAATCAAGTGATTTTTTTTATTAAGTGGACGGGAAAAGCAAGTTCAAAGTGTTGAGATAGAGCGAAAATATTGTAATATTAAAAGTTACGAGGTACTCTGTACCCAGTTTTAATTTTTATGACTTGGCAAATTTCTATGAATCGTCTGAATAAATTATTGTTTCGACTAAATTCTAAAGAAACGAAAAAGGAAATAAAACTGCTGAAATTATGCAGCAAGGGTTTAAATAAATAAACCTTTGAGAAAAAGAAGTATAATTTCTCTAAAATTTTATTTGGGAGAGTTTAAAAAAATATAAAGAGCAAGGAGGATTAATTTTGCATGAAAATGAAGCAGAACAAGAAAAAAGCTTTCCCGAGTTTCCTTTCGAGGAAATCCTTGCATTATAAACGACAAACGATATCTTGAGGAATTTATGTTTTGTCATCTTTTAGTGAATGATCGACAGAGAGCATTTCATTTGTCTTTCTGAATCCAGCCACGTCTCAAGACTCAGTTTGCAGTTTTTTCATAAATATATAATTTTCCGAAAGAAAATTTTAGTTTTGTAGTTTTCTTTGGGTAATAGACTTTAAGGGGATTTCCCTCACTCTATGAATTATTTAACTGGGTAAAAAATTAGCGACCTAGGGAAGAAAAAGAGAAAAATGAAAATGGAGCGGTGATGGTTTGAGGTGGAAATCTATGTTAGGAGTAAACATTTTCAAGTGTTTTATATTTTTTAAGTATTCAACTGTGGTTAGTTTTCTTCCTCGTTTCACATTGCAATGCTGTTGTGGAGCATTGTAATCGTAAAAATTTGGTCCACCTTTCCAAGAACCATTTGTTTATCCACTTATTTATTGCCCATATTTTACAATGTTCCAGACTTGATCAAGTTGTCAAATAAGCGCTTGACAATTCACTCGAGTACACTGAGTACACTGAGGTTTGAAGATTTAGAACATTTCAAACAAGCTATAGTATTATATCTGCCTCCTTGGCCGTGATCGTAAAGGCGTTCGATTTCGACACCGGAGGTCCGGGGTTCGCAGCCCGGGCTATGCTCTAAGATTTTATGAATATTATTTGTATTAAAAAGATTTCGCCAACTTTAATTAATTCTTAGAGTGTAGTAGATGCTACCACCTGAGGTGGTTCCCGCAGGGTGAATACTCTGATGGGCCGAAAGGCCTTAAAACGGGCATTTATTTATTTATTATAGTATTATTGTACAAAGCAGTTTTCGAATCTGTTTTTTATGTGATTGACACCTAACATAAGTTTAAAATGTTAATATGCAAAGTGGTTTTTAAACTCCCGCCTGTGAGCAATCAATGTATTGTTTTTCTACTATAAGGCTATTAAGCCACTTAAACTTTCAAACAAGCAAAGAGTTTACATTATCTATAAGATTTGTGGACTGGCTAATTGGTAGGGCGCTGAGCTCAACTACCAATCAACAAATAATTTTACCAATTTTTATAGGAAATCGAATACAGTAGACTACTACATGGCATAACTATGTTAGGATTTGCTATATAGCCTTAAGCGTTGGTTTCAGATGGTTTAGTCTGTTATAAAAGAGCCGACATTGAACTTGTAACATGTCTTCTATAAAAAATAAAAAAGATTTAAAATAATAAATAACCAACCCCCATTTTATCATGCAATGTCCACGTTTCAGGTGATATGTAAATGTTGTGGACTTTCCTTGTGAACACAGTGCAGGTAAAACGGCAAAACTTGGCACCAAAACTAAGTCTTGCGAGACAATTTACTGATTAGATTTGAGGCAAAATATTTTAGTTGTTCTAAAGCAGCTACTATTTTAAATGTTCAAAAGTTGTGGATTTTTAAAAACGATTTTAGTGCTAGTTTTAAGGTTTTCTAAATCTTCCAGAACCACATCTGTGACCAGCATAGTTCTCAACATATTTTTAACTTAAAATGTGGAGTGGTTCTTCCTGATTATTATTTGGAAACGAGACAGGGCTTCTTAATTTCATTCTTGGGATATTTTTTAATTTAAATTTTTGTTTTAATTTGTTTCCTGGCAAATGCTAATAGAATTGTATGTTTCAGGTACGTGCAGTGCTAGGAAAAACATTAATTTGTAAGTGGCTTTATAGATATATTATTAGTATAAATATGCATTGTACTGATCGCATCTAGAGTATCAGGGTTCAAACTTTACTGGGAAAAGACCTTTTATGAGGTTATCCCCTTCCGTTTTCTCATGAGTGTTTCTTGGCATTCTTTGGCTATTAATATGCTAATCCGGTGTTAGATGCTGTTTCGTCCGAAACTCTTTTACAAACCTATTACATTTAACTCCAGCTTAAATTAAGGCAAAACTGCGATCAAGAAGAGAGTCAAGAAGATACTGTCGGCCTTAAACTAAATATTAAGGCCAATATAAACATACAGTGGGATTAATTATCTATGTACACACAAAAATAACGTAAGTTACTAGCAACTTAGTTTTGGATCTAGAAGATACTTCTTAGTAATAATAGGGGGAATTATCATTTAGGTTTAGACTATAGAAGGGATTTATGTATTCTATCAGTTACTACCAGACCAAGGATATTGCATGTAACTAGTGTATGAACCTTACATCTGCTTTCCGACCGGTCTGTAGGTCCCGGCTCTCAACTTGAATCCTTTTGGTTTGGTATATCCTTATAAATTGTCACTCCTATCTCCTCCTCCACCTCTTTGTCAGGATATCAAGTAGTGTTTATCCCACAACTAAGCTCCTCAACCCCGAGGTTTCATCAAATCTGTTAATTTCAGCCCCGATATCTGTCATTACTCCATCTTTCCCTCAAGAATGATAACCAACCAAAATATTTATAATATTTTTAAAAACATTTCCGAGAGGCACGAGAGGCATATTTTTTGTAATTTAAATTCAGTATTGTGTAATTTAAGGTCCAGTATACCTTGGACCTTTTTATTTTTTTTTCTCTATGGGTGTTCGTATGGTATATGGTTGAAAAGCTACTGCTGTATGATAAAGAACCTATATTACATCTCTAATAAGTCATTTTTGTAAGAACAGCTATGAAAATGCTTATTTTGGGACGCATGGTCTAGCTCTTAAACGAATTAATCTGAACTTTGAGACATCGTATTTTAAATCTCTTATAGAGTATTTCATTACTCCAAACGTTCAATGAAATTAGAGAGAATATGTTTGGGTCCTTGGAGCAATTGACATAAAACCGAATATAAAAACATCTTAAAGTTAATAAAAAAATAATTTATTCAACTCTAGACAGCAATTAAACTATTTATAAGTCTATTCAGTTTTCCGCATATTTTTAAGATGAAATAATTTCCCTGAAGCGCTATGAGCAATATTGCTTTTCTTTTCATTGTCTGTTTATTAAAGCAGTGGAATAAAGTTTTTATTGCTTATTCAAGCTCCGGGTGATATTGTCGGGCTTGGATAACTTGACAGTACCGGAACTCTATTAACTTTAATATTAGTTTTAAGCAAAGCAATAACCATTCTACCTGTGGCAGTTTTCAATCTGAATTGAGTTTTCAAGACCAATGTAGTTGTATGTAAATTGTTTAGGACAGATGGGTCACCATTTAATCATAGGGTTATGACAAAATAAGATTAAAATGGTCCGAGATCAGGGGTTCTGAAATTAAGGTTCGCGTACCAAACTTGACTATACTATTTGAAATAGTCTCCTAGACTATTGAAAATGGGTTCCTAGACTTTTAGAAATGGTCTGCTAAACAATTATAAATTATATCCTGAACTATTATAAATGGTCTTCTAGACTTTTAATAATCTCCTAATCTGTTGAAATTATTTCTTAAATCAATTTCTTAAAATAACGTATTGGAAATAGGAAATATATTGAAAATTGCCACTCCTAGGTTAGAGTCAATTCTTAAAAGTCCTGGTCTATAATTTCGCTATGTTTTTAGGATTTATTGTCAGAGCTTTGGAACTGTTTCACCCTGTATCCTAGTGACGTATCCTCATCAAAATTCCTATTATAGATATTTCCTAAAGATCTCTTGTATTCCATTGGTCTTCAAGACTGCAGACCAAATCGATCGGGTTCGTAGGGACAATATCACTCATAAAGCGAGATATAACAACTCTGCTTATGGTTGCTTTAGTTTGCTTTATTATGGGTAAAATATAATATGTATACAGAAATCTTGGAAAGATCAAATTAAATTATGATAAAAGGCTGAGTAAATATCGTTTTAGATTTTCATAGTACTTCGTTTACAAGTAGTATTACTGTTTGATATATGATATAATACATCTACTCGCAGGGAAATGAATAATTAATTTACTATCCGCAGGAAGGAAACTAACATTTCTCTGATCTGGCAAGTAAAACATTACCTACTTTTGGAGGTAAAATTATATTTTGATATAAATGGAATTGCTTTTAAACTCTCTGGGAAAGAAGTACTATTTCCCTGATTGTTCTAATTAGATTTAAAAATCTTGGTTTATTGAACTATATCATGATAATATTAGCTCTACAGTATATTGGTAAATATAAAGTAGGTAATAGTATTCTACTTATATGTACAAATCAGCTCTACGAACCATACACTATACTGCTTAACTAAATAGCTCTAGAAACATTATAGTACTATGTGCTAAATAGCTCTAGAAACATTATACTACTATGATAGCCTTCGGCCACTTTGTCGCTCCGTGGCCTCATGGTTGTTAGACTTAGTCAGTTTGTCATATTACTGGGATATATAAGTGTCATACTGCCATGATATAAGCGACTTATTAAATGTATTAGAGAAATACTTGATTTGTTTCCATGTCAATTAATGACATTAATTATATATAACATATATATGTTTTGTTTACATATATATGTCAATCAATAAAACCAAAATTAATTGTAACAATACAATGAAACTTTGTATGTATGTAAAACATTCCAGCCTAATCTAAATACTATATGAATATATTTGTGATTTTTGGAATGTATCAAGGGGTAATTTTTTGGGTTAATGACATCACACAAATTTTATAAACAATAGGGTTCGGGACATTAACAAGTTTGATTTTTGTACCAAGTTTAAATTCAATCTAAGAAAGCGTTCGAAAGTTATCGTGTCCCATAGAAACGTCTAGGAACTAAAATCTCGTACATTATATATATATATATATATATATATATATATATAATATATATATAATATATATATAACCTTAAACAATGCTTCATATTAAGCAAACAGACTTTTTGCCCAATAAATAGTCGCATTTTTATTTGTTTATAACTAATGAGTTATAATTGTTTTTTTCTGGTGGCAATCATTTGCCACCGGTATATTATTTCCAAGGCACTTAGACCACTTATATTGGTCCAATGTGCTCGAGAACCCGCATTAAAAAATAATTGTTTTCAAGTTACCTAATCGTTGTAAAGAATATATTAATAATATTAATGGAATCAATTATCAACAGCAAGTACTTCAGAGTTAATTAAGAAATAAGATTTGTAAAAATTGAGTATGTAAATGGATTCTAAAGCAATTAGAGTTAATGTATTACTAGACACCGCAGCACTAAACTACAATGAGAATTTATCGTAAGTTTTTCTTTAATTACATTTTTTTGGTAAATTTTTTAATAATTTACATTAATATTATGATGAATTGCATTTTTACTAACAGCATTATGATCATCTGATTTTGTTTTGACTCGGACGAGAGAAGCGAGACCGAACTAGGGTGGATGAGCGTAGCGAATCCAACATGACGATGAAACGTTCCGAGGGAACCTGTACCTACCTAATTTTTTGGACTTACTATTTACGATGGCATGCCATTAATTTAAAGAGCACATTTTATCTGTATTTTGGTGTGAGGAAATGGGGTAGAGGCGTATGGAACATAAACAAAAAGAGCCTGTTGCGTGTTAATGATATGTTCTAAGCTTCTATTACAGCTAGTTTGTTATTATGCAATGTGAACTAAAGTTACGAAATTGACCAATAGGTCAATTTCGTATTTTAATTGAGCGAGAGAAGAGAGAAGGGGAGGTCAAATAGTCTGTGAGAGAACTCGGAGGGGAATTCCTCTTTTATTGGTTAGAAAGTGAAATTGTAACAGAGTTGCCAGATCCATAACAAATATATATAGTGAGATGTCGTTGCAGGGTCCCTGGAGGTCCCCTAAACCCAAGATACCAAGATAAAGGTTTTAACTGGTATTATGGGGGATTAATGACATGAATTTCTATTGGTCAGTACATTAATTTAGTTCAGATTTTGACAACAAATTCGGGCAATCCGCCCTTGTCGAATTCCATTTAGATGATATGAAATCCGTATAAATGAGCGATGATCGATTTTGACTTACTCATAATTTGATCTTAATTTGAGCTAATTAACGATGATCATGATCACAACCTGAATTTTTTTGTTATGTCAAACCAGTATTACGTCTATTATCTTGATGTTTCGAGTTTTTTATTACTATCACCGAATTTTATTACTACTTATCATGTGGAAGAGCTAGCGTTAGCTAGTAGTGGCGTCCCTGCACTTATTGTTTAAGTTAAGCGACATAACTGCTGATAATAAAATTCGTTCCGCAGAAACTGTGACTCCATTTATGGTTCTCTTAATGGTCTCTCTTATGGTTCTCTTCCCCTTCTTACTCTTTGAATTTTTGAGATATTATATATATATATATATATATATATATATATTATATATATATATATATATATAATATATATATATATATTGTCAATTCATCTGTTTGTATTTTTCAGTTGTTATTAATTTACTTGCCTTTGTTGCTTTGGCAACCGGACGTAGATTGTTTAACTACGAGTGCGACAGGTCTTACTTACAGTTGAATGCGGAGGGTAGGTGTGTATACGAGAGTGTAACCCCGGTGCTGAGTGCGACTAATGAGTTCTGTCAGTATTATTGTCAATGCGATGGCTTTGGAGAGCTTAGAGTAAAGAGATGCATTATGGGCATGTACTACGATAGAGAGCGGGGAACTTGTAGCCAAGACGAGTCTGTCTGTAGTGAGTTAACTACACCGCATCCAACCCCGGAACCCACTACACCAGTACCTACTACACCAGCACCTAAAACACCAGAACCTACTACACCAGCACCTAAAACACCAGAACCTACTGCACCAGCACCTAAAACACCACCACCTACTAAACCAGCACTTATAACGTCAACACCTGATGCACCATCATCCGATACACCAGCAACCAACACACCAGCAAATGGTACACCTGAACCTACTACTTCAGCTGCACCGGTAAGCTTTGACAATATTTTACAACGGGGACAACTTTAGTCTAATTGCTAAAGAGACGAAACGAGCTCTTGAATTTTTAGTGTACATAGTAACAAAAATGGCTGCCAATATTGGAGCGAGGCTTCCCAATTTATAGATTTAAAAATTAAAGGGGCATATAGCATTACCACGTGCATGTTTATAAAAAAAATAAACTCATTCATTTGTAACAGGGGTTTCAGCTCCAAATAAGTAGCTGAACAACACCTGCACGTGGGATCTTAAGTAGGACATTTGCAGAAATAATAACAACGAAATTAAGCATATGAAGTAATAATGTATTTTGTGGGATAAATTATATTAAAGGGCAGATAATATTATAGGGTTACATAATTAGTCGGATTCCTGAAGGGAATCCAACTTAGTGTTAAATGGCTATGGTAACTATATGTTACTTAGGTATAGACGGACAGATGTGATTATACCTTAAGATGGGAAGTTATCACCCAGGAGGAGTCAGAACCATTCTAATTGTATCGTGCCCAAAAACCCGCTGGCCGAACTTCTCCCACTAAATCCCTGACAGTCCCTACTTAGACGTAAAGTCTACCCTCTCTCTCTCATAGCGGGGTTTGTAACCAGCATGTAAACATGCTGACACAATCAAAAAATGAAATAAGAAGTTTGAAGTAACTAAATGATGTGATTTTAACATTCTGACCAATAATTGGGAGTATGAGCTTATCTAAATTGCTTGCTCAATTTAGAACCGCTAAACGTTTATAAAAATATCTTATGACCTGTGCTTGCCACAGGTAAGGTAGGAACCTTTTTTCATACCTTTAAACTTATTAGGGCATTTTTGATTTTTTAAGGTTTAATATGACGCCATTTGGATACGCCGACTTGGATTAACCGTAAAATAGAACAATTTCTTCCCCTCATTGGTCTTGCTTTTCGTACAAGGTTTCTTTAATACTGGATAAGCCATTTGAGAAGTCATATGGCGTTTACAAGAAATGTGCACATCCGTACATATATCTTGAACTGTGCTAGCGAGGGATTTGATTTGATTTTTTTTTTCTTTCTATTTTCAAAACATCAAAGCATCATTAAAAACACTTTATATCAAACAATATTTTATTTTTATTTTTTTACAGTCTAGTAGTTTAGTCAAAAAAGGGGGTTTTTTGAGATGTTCTAAATAGTTATAATCTCTATTTTAAACTGTTAACAAAAGATTTCAAGTTAAAAATAAACCATATGTGTATTTGTTTATAACGTCAACGAACTTATTATATTGACATTTGACGCAAAATTATTCCGCATTAACTAAACGGCAAATCGATCAAATTTTATGATTTTTAGATATAATCTAGTCAACTACCAAATTCTGGCGCAGAGGTCCGCATACCAGGCGAATTTCCTTTGTAATGCGTGTTAATATCTGTACAATCAAATTCTTGCTCATGGTTCTGGTTTATGTTTTACAACTTGAGCAGTTACTCAATTATCAAGCACAGCTCGTAACTCATTTTTTCTGTATTCAAAAAGAAATGCGCTGAACCCTTTAAAAATAAACACGAACTGAACTCTGTAAAATGTAAAAACTCGCTTCCCTCTAACGGCCCGTACAGTCAAGGTTGTAAGATGATGACTATAGTTCTTTTTTGTAATATTTGGAATAATTATGTGCATTGTAAAATCAGATAAATAACCAGTTATGACTCTACTGCTCAGGTTATAAAACATGTACCGGAAACTTGACTAATAAATGGTTTCTTGATCAAGAATGCGCGCATTTCAAAAGAAATTCGCCCAGCTTGTGGACCACCGGGCCTAGCTTGTAGAGGACCGGGCCAGGATTTTTTAATGGGAAAGTATTAATAATCAATTTACTCGGATTTGTAATTATGACTCAAAAGAATCTTTTAATACCCGTTTAACTGGAAGTAACAATTTCTAACAAGAATGTAGACTCCTCGTCTATTGGTTTTGGTACTGAGGACACTCACATAAATGAAGATGATGAATCCATTGTTTTACTTTTGTTTTGTATGTCATAGATGTAAAATTACAGTTCTCTTTTAAACTAGGGATAAGGAATGGGGATATTCTATTAATACCTGTCTCTAACCTTGTCCTTAAGGTGAGAGATGGAGTCTGTTGAATGTTGTGTTTGGATTCGTGAAGATGCTTTCCACAGTGGAAGTGGAATGTCGCGTTCATCATCTACCTTGATGTAGCTATGACCAGAATAACTACATCAAGGTCTGGAACATTTCAGGACCTAACCTTCAAGACCTAAACCTTTATTCGTGGGAGAATACACAACGTGTTCTTATGTTTCTATGGCCTTTCAAATCTCTAGGATACACTTGGGCCGAGGCACTGGATCATCCTTATTTCCATATTGACAGCTTATTCGTTAAAAACGGCGTAAGCATATGAAAACTATGTGAGTACCGTATAGCATTAGGAGATATAACCCTCGATGAAACATCTCAAAGCTTAGGTAGGTCCACTGTGTTTCTTACGAGCACTAATTAGGTTTTTTATACCTCGCAATTGTGTGCAAATGTTTTTTTAATGATTACTGCGCTGACATAGAAATTAAAGTTCCCGGCGTTTTGTTTCCACTGTTAGAAACATCTTCAGAGACCCATGATATCGTGACTTTGACTCAATGGAAATTTATTTCCATTATATTACCTCTTCATCTCTCAGGCTGATAGAATCACTAAGGTGATTCAAGGTTTTTATTAATGAAATAATTTTTACTTTTCCTTATTTATACAGTAGGTATATATGAAAAGTGTTGAGTTCGCAAAAAATCCGAAACCGAGATATCACCGGAATTATCTGTTTTAGGTGTTTTTAGGGCCTCCTGAGTGGTTTTTGCAAAATTGTCTGTATGTATGTGTACGTGTGTCTGTTATCATCATAGCTCCGAGTGTATTTATGCTAGAGAGTTGAAACTTTGTACGAAAATCAGTCTACCGCTGTCGCGAAAGCCGAGGGATTTATTTGTTTAACTCCTGAGGCGAAGCCGAGGGAGTTATAGCTATTTACTCCCGAGGCGAAGCCGAGGGAGGAAATTATTGCGAGGGAATAATGGCATTTTACTCCCAAGGTGCATACAAGATTTTATCTCCAGACGTCGACATTGAAAATAAAAGTAAGAATGTTTTTTTCATTTCTTTTTTCAAGATTTTTTTTAACTGAAAATTATCTTACCTTTATCATAAGAAACTCGTCGTTAGGTGAATTATGCAAAAAATCTTCAACTTGGTTCTTAGTAAAAACATTCGCTTTCTTTGCATCATAACCTTCGTTTTTTCTTTTTAATAATGCTATTAGTGATGCATAGCTTTTGATATTAACAATTTCTCTCACAAGCAAAGATGATTTGATCATTGAATACAGCGACCACAGACTTGACGCTTGTTTTGTTTTTCATTCATTATTAAAATAAACAAGCAATGCATTTTCACTTACTTGTTGTATATTATGATCATGACACCAACTTTTAAAATTGATACATGCTTTGTCATATAACTTTTTCGATTTCTTTGGTAACAAGTTTTCTTTTACCAAGTTCGCTTCAATAGCAATGTCAGGAGGTGTATTGTTAAAAAGTTTGTCAATATTGCAAACAATATTATCTGACATAATTGAAATTAGAGCAGTTATAAGTAATATTTTAATCTAATTAAAAAGTTTAAGACAGGTTAAATAGTTAAAGCTAAGGTTTTAAACTAAAAAACTTTGATTTAATGATATTTTGTCGAAAAAAAACAGTGAGTGTGCAAATCTTAAGTGATTTTAAAAAAATCAGGATAGCCAACTTAATTTTTTTTACTTTTAAATAAAGAACTAGTTTTATTTTTTAAATTATTTATTCTTATATTATTAGCATTACACTAGTTCTACTTAAAATAATTGTTAATGTTATATTTTTTTCATACATCTTATTCCTGTATATCTTCTTATTTATAGGTATCTTAGTTTTTAAATAAAAATTATTATATATCATTCAGTTTGTCGATTATTAAGTTAAGTTGGCAACTGTTACTTTTTACTCTCAAGGGAGTAAAAAGTACTTTTTACTCCCTTGGGAGTGAAAAGTGATTCTTTACTCTCTTAAAACTAGTCATTAAATTTCGTATTATATACCGTCTGGAGATAAAAATTTTTTTTATAACAAGTGCGTTTCTAATGATGTTTTGAAGTTTCTAAGTAGTAATCCTCAACCAAGTAAGTAGTAGTCCTCAACCACATCTGTGGTTACATGCGTGGATGTGCACATTTCTTGTAAACACGCTGGCTTATGCGGAACAATTACATGCTTTTAATATAATTGTTAAATATAAACGTAGAGAAGCATTGTTCTATGATTGGTCACTCGTTTCATATTATTTAACATGCATTTGTTTGATTTCAGTCACAATGTAAAGATGGAGAAATGAGACGCAGTCGGCCGGACAATATCTACCTCTACGATGAATGCAAGGATGGCAAATGGGTTAAAGATAAGTCTTGTAGTTCTATACACACTTCGTGCTTCGACACAACCACATTGTCCTGTGTCAAGTGTTCTTGGACTTCTTGCCCTTGTAAATAATAAATTCTACGAGAATATTTTTTTTATTAAATCGTATATTTACCACTTATTGTGTATGTTTTATTTCAGGCCTAACACTAAGGAAAAAGAAACTGCCAAGTAGGGTACTAAGCTTTCTTGTCTCGTTTATTGTGGGTCACTCCTTGAATGGCACTTAATGTTTAAAAATCTTAAGACAAATAAATTTATTCTATTTACTTGAAATCTCTGTTTAGCGAATTTTATTTTTGAAAACTTCGCTCATGAGATGGCTCGTGTGGGGTAGGGGAGTTTTCTCGGGAATGTGTCCAAAATCCGTTTCAGATGTCTTAAACCACAAAAAAATAATTTCGCAAACGTTATGAAGACAGAATCCCTTTAGAAATACATTTCTCGTGGCATACTAATAACATTCTAAATGTCTCGTAGCAGACCTGTAGCCAGCCAAAACTTGTAGAAGAGGGGGGCGAAACTAATCCCAGATGGAAACGAAACTCACACTGAAATCTTATCGCCAGAGGTGGCCACATTTTTTCCAAGGTTGTGATGCCCTGAGTTTCCGGTTTATTCCTTATAACCTGAGCTATAGCATAATTAACATTTACATATTTTTTCCGGATTTCTATGCTCATAAATTTTTCCGCTGTTTATAAAACTCAGTTTAACTAATTTTAAAATATTTTTGCGCACTTTTTTTAAAAACCGGGGAAATTTAAGTAAAAATTAATGATGCTATTGCTTATCAAGCAAGACCTGAATTGTTAAACAAAAAAGCATTCATTATAAAGAAAATTCGCCCGGCTCTCGGACCTCAGCGTCAAAATTATTTTGTAGTTATATATTAATTGTGTAAGTATAACAATAAAAAATAATCGCTAGTACCTATAGATTTAAAAATGGGAATCCTAGTTTTGAGAGGGTTTATCGACTCCGGACCGATTTGATCGAATTCAACGCATCGAAAAACATCGATAACAATGCTTTCGATGTTGTTAAAAACTCTACTCGACGTATGTTGTTTAGCGACCGTATTTTAGGTTATCCGGTAATATCTCTGTTTTTTTAAATTTTTGGTCACGTAAGGTATCGACTTCAGAACGTTTTTGTCCGATTAATTAGAAACACCCCACCAGAAATTTCATCTATTCTGGCCGTAAATTTGGTTTCCAGTTATTAGGGTTTCGAAGATAATCTTCGAAACCCTTTTACTTTTTGTCGACCGTCTGTCTGTCCGATTTCACATCTCCGGAACTACGATAGCTTGGAAGTTGAAATTCGGTACACATGTGTAACTATTTTATCTAACAACAGGAAAAATATTGCCAACTATTTAGTATGAACATTTGTCGATATATAAGCGAATGCGCACATTTGCAAAAAATAAATATTTTTTTTAAATCATGTGGAATGTCAATTTGTAGGTACTGATGGGTAGAATACAAATATGCATCGTTTCTTAAAAATGGCGACCATTACACCCGCCAAAAATATCAATGACCACCAAAAAATGTTAAGAAAATATGAAGAAAATGCCTAATAATAGCTCTATACAGGCCATTGAAATTCTTTGGATAAAAAGTATCTAAAGTTAATTTTAGGAATTTCAAAATTGCATACGCGCAAAAATAAATATTTTTTTAAAAATTATGTAAGGTATCAAATTGTAAGTATTGATGGATAGAACACAAATATGCATCGCTTTTTTAAAATGGCGATCATTACATCCTATATTCTTATAGTTATATTCTTAATCTATGGTTTAAAATTGGTACTAAAACTAACAAACACATAAAAACAAGTAAAGTAAGCCCTATTCATTTTATGGAGCTAATAGAAAGAGCCTTAACGACATGTTCTACTCGCGTGGTCATTTGTATATATATATTATATATATATATATATATATATATATATATATATATATATATGTCACTGATAACAATAAAATAGTAATAAAACTGCTTTGAGATTTTTCCAATAGTTAAAGGGCAACATATTGTAAAGTTGGGCGAGTTAAGATTTAGAAAACCAGATACATATAATACATACAGTTTTTACGGCTGTACTGTACAGTTGCTTAGAATAGGACTATTAAGTCGAGATAACATACTCAAAACAATAAAAATGACACGTACTCTCATATACATATAGTCCATACATACACAACTATATGTGTGTATATATATATATATATATATATATATATATTATTATATTATATATTATATATATATATATATATATATCACATAGAGATATTATTACTAGAGAGACCCTACAGGTCAAATCTAGAAACACCGAAAAAGTAACCTGACCACCTAGCTTAAAATATACTGAAAACATCAGTACGAATTACTATAACTTGTATAGTTGAACGTTAAAAGTACAAATCAAAACATAAAAAATGTGCGGGAAGCCAAAAACATCATAATAAGTAAGGAAATCAAAATCAGAAATGTAAACTCTTAATAAAAAGGTGGTAAAATTGAGTAAGAGGACTAATAAAACAAAAACGTATGTAGCCACAAGAAATTTAAATGACTCGTAAATAACTCATAATAAATTTAAGTAAACCGTCATCACTTAACCTTTCTGGGTACGTAACGTAAAAAATCTTCTGCTTTAGTTCAGAGCTTCACAGAACTGCTGTTTTTCGTAACGACATAGATGTTTATTATAAAATTCTATATAAATCCATTAACTACGACGCAATAACTCACAATATTCCTACTATATGGAAGATTTTTCGAAATATCCTTCATCCGTCAGAAATAGTATGTTATGGGATAGTGTATTATTTCAGTGACCGGATTGCCAATATAAATATATATATCGGTAAAAAATTACAGATGGGTCCAAAATCAACAATAGCACTGGTTGTGCTATCTATGATTATTCCCAAAATTATTTTAAAGGAGTAAAGCTGAATAAATATCTCTTGATACACAACAGAACAAATCGCTGTAGTCCAAGCTTTAGAGTATATTAAAGAATATGCCTACACCGATTTTTTTATTTTCCCGGATAATCAGAATAAATCTCTCTCATCTCTTAATAACTATTTGCTGTGTCAAATAATTAATTTATGCTTCGTTTAAGATTGTGTTGGTTTGGCATAAAGGCCACGCGGGCATCACACCCAATGAAATTGTAGACAACAAAGCTAAGGAAAGCTGTGACGACAATGAGTCTGCTATTATCTATGGCCTGCTGTATAAAATTACATTTAAAGATATTTATAGGCAAATTAAATTATCGGCTCTATCTACATGGCAAATATGGCAAAATAACCAGCAAGCCGGCAGTTTTTACAAAGAACATCTGCCTACAGTCAGTCTTGTTCCTTGGTTTAAATGCCATACTACCAACAGCAGATATTTTTCAACATTTATAACACGACTTCGAATAAACCATGGTGTCTGTAAATCCTACTTTAATAAAATTTAGAGAAAAATCCGAACTGTAATACTTGCAATGTAGTCGAGGATCTTGAGCATCCGTAACTTGAGCCATACCTTTAGATGTTTTTTTTATAAACTGAGGACCAAGTCGGACTTCGAAAAACAAGACACGAATCATCGCAGTAAGAGATGATATCATCAATACCATCCATGGCAAGCAGATCATTTATGAAGCAGGAAAAAATGAGCGGTGAGATATTTGTCCCTTGAGGCGTTCCATGAACAATCTCTAAAGGATCGCTTAGTTGGCTGTTGCATTTAACTACTTGAGTTCTGTTTGATAGGTAGCTCGCAAATAGATCGTGAACAATACCTCTGATACCTAGATTATATAATTTATTTAACAGGACAGTATGGCTTACAGAGTCGAAAGCTTTTCTAATATCTAAGAAAATAGCGATATATTTCTCATCATTGTCCAAAGCATCAGTAATTTTAGTAACAAGTCTGACTATAGCATCATTAGTGCTTCTCCCAACTCTAAAACCATACTGTCTATTAGATGAGGGGTTCAGTGTTAAAGTGGACCAAGTCCATCAAACTTGATTTGTCATAAAAGACATTTTAGCCCCTTTTAACCCTGAAACAATTTAGAAATATTTCAGTGCGCAAAGAGACTATGGCGATTTATTGGTACTCCATGAAGCCAATACACATAACAACCTCACACTGATAAAATATACATATTCTCCTACATGAAAACACCTCTATCTCATTTTTTTAAAAAAATGGACTTGGTCCACTTTAACACTGAACCCCTCACTGATATTATTGCATTTTTTTCAAGAAACTCGTTCAGCCTTGCCCTAATGCATTTCTCAAGTAGTTTAGATAGATTAGAAATAACAGATATTGGGCGGTAGTTACAGGAATCACATCTATCTCCTGACTTATATATCAGGATAACTACAGCTACTTTATAAGCTTGTGAAAAAATAGCTTTATTTATACATAGATTAAACAAGTACTGTAACGGTTTAGTTATGTAAGGACATATTAGTTTTAAATACTGTGCTTTAATGCCGTCTACACCGGGGGCTGAATCGTTATTAAGTTGTTTAATATATGTTTCTATTTCATTTTCTGATATGTAAGAGAATAATTCTGGCGCGGTGGTCCGCATATCAGGCGAATTTCCTTTGGTTGCGAGCACTCAAACCCAGAGTACCTGGGTTCAAATCCTAGTAGGGACAATAATTTTTTATCGTTTTTTTTACCTAATATAAGTTTACAACTAGAAAATAATTCTAGCGCGGTGGTCCGCATGTCGGGCGAATTTTCTTTGGATGCGTGTTTCCGTGCTTTTTACATTATGTAAGTTTACAACTACTAAATAAATAATTCCGGCGCGGTGGTCCGCTGTCGGGCGAATTTCATTTAGAATGCGTGTTTCCGTGCTAAACAACCCATTTCTTGCTTATGCAAGAACCATGCTCATTGCATAGTTCCGGTTCAAGCTATAGAACCTAAGCAGTTACTCAATTATCAAGCACTGCTCGTAACTCATTTTGTCTGTATTTTCCAAAGGAAATGCGCATAATTATCCAGTTGGTTGTATAAAAGTAAGCCTCTAAAATTAGAAGTACGCACTATTATTTGCACTAGATTAAAGCTTAGTTACTTATCTTTACGCTTAGTCAGTTATCTTTAAAGGTTTTAGCGCATTTCCTTTGGAAAATACAGACAAAATGAGTTACGAGCAGTGCTTGACAATTGAGTAACTGCTTAGGTTCTAAAGCATGAACCAGAACCTTAAGCAAGAAATGGGTTGTTTAGCACGGAAACACGCATTCTAAATGAAATTCGCCCGACAGCGGACCACCGCGCCGGAATTATTTATTTAGTAGTTGTAAACTTACATAATGTAAAAAGCACGGAAACACGCATCCAAAGGAAATTAGCCCGATATGCGGACCACCGCGCCAGAATTATTTTCTAGTTGTAAACTTATATTAGGTAAAAAAAACGATAAAAAATTATTGTCCCTACTAGGATTTGAACCCAGGTACTCTGGGTTTGAGTGCTCGCATCCAAAGGAAATTCGCCCGACATGCGGACCACCGCGCCAGAATTATTTTCTAGTTGTAAACTTATATGAAGTAAAAAAAAAAACTATAAAAAATTATCGACCCTTTCAGGATGTGAACCCAGGTACCCTGAGTTTGAGTGGTCGTATTGACTCCGGACCACTGGCATTCAACTCAGAGGCCCAAAAAACATAGAAAACGACACCCTACTCGAAATTGAATTTTCAACGACCGTAATTTTGGTTTTCTTTAATTTTTCTGGTTTTTTTGACTTTTTGGTTACTTAAAGTGGTCGTATCGACTTCGGACAGGTTCATTCGATTCAGCGCCCAAAATTACATAGAAAACGACATCCTACTCGAAATTAATTTTTTTTACCTACATTTTGGTTTTCGGTAATTTTCAATGGTTTTTTCGATTCTTAGGTAACAGAGTGGTCGTATCGACTTCAGACCGGTTTCATTCGATTTAGCGTCTCAAAAAACATAAATATTGACGTTTTTTGGGGCAAAAATGTTAACCCTGAATTTTGCCGATTTTTTGAAAAATTTCGCTGACTCAGCAAACCAGGTATTGACGTCACAAAAACCTGGTTTTCAATAGGGTTCGTGTCCTCCCGAAGGTTGATTTTTGCACCAAGTTTGGTTAAAAATATTAATCCGTTCGAAAGATAGTGTTTATATATACATATATATATATATATTATATATATATATATATATATATATATATATATATATATATATATATATATATATATATATATATATATATATATATATATATATATATATAATATATATATATATATATATATATATATAAAGTTTCGCAAAAAGTATATTTTCGTCAATAGGGAGCTCTGAAACGGATTTGTGTCGTGGTCCGAGGTTCGAATTCCGCCATGACGCCTATCCCATTAGGCGAATTTTCAAAGGAAATTCGCTAAAAGAATTTAACTGGTTTGCTATCTGTTTTGAATTATCATGGCTAGAGTAAGTAACTTTATTCACTTTCAGTTCTTTAATAATATTTGTCTCTTCACTCTTTTATTCAGGCTTTCGTTTACTACTTGCTAAATTTTATCTGAATGGTTTTCAGCCTCTTCTAATTTCTTTGAATAGTATTGATATTTAGATATCATTATTATTAATTTGTGGACCATATTTTTATATTTTTTAAATTTCGTTTGTAGCTCTAAGTTAAACGGAGATTTGTCTTTACGTTTGTAAAGTTTATCGTGGACCCTCATAGCTATTAGTATGCTTGGTGTTATATAGGGCTTTAGAATTATTTTAGAACAAGGTATTGTTTTAGTAATAACAGTACTACTGTCTTTAATCATATTTTTAATTTTGTCTGTAATAAACATTTCTACCTTGTTTATATCGTCTGATCTATATGTATTATCCCAGTGTAGGCAGCAATAAAGATGCTACGGTACAAGTTCGTATAGTTAATGACCCAGCTCAGGTCGGCTGCATTCTGGGAGCAGGTTTTGTATGGCTTATGACAACTGGGTTCTCTTAAATATTGAGCGCCACCCCATTTATATGGTGAAGGCCACAAAAGCATATACTTGTGGCAAATTGTATGGTAAGAATAACGGTTCTGACAGAGACTAATCTGGCCAGGAAAAGGAACGGAACTGGTAAATGGGGAAACCAGAGGATATAAGATAGACACCACAAACAAATAATTATGGATGATAAAAAGTATATATTGGTCAAAACATTCTCCTGTTTTGGCCCAGAAAAATAAAATAAAAACAAGACAGATAAATGGTTAAGCACCAGTCCGACCATTCACTAAGCTGAGACGATATCTCATATAGCGCTGATCTTAAACAGATCAGTAAAGAGCTCAGATAGATCAGACTGATCCCAAGAACCACTGAGTTTATTAAAGTATTATTTTTAATATTGAGCAAATGGTACCATTGGGGCCCCGTACAGTTTGTACCTACGGCAGTCCTCTGCCGTCCTAACATGAACTCTGGGCTCCGCGTACATAAATTTTGAGGCTCGTGAGTTTACTATCTTAATAAGTATGATAATTAATAACATAAGCAAATTAGTGGAGTAGCTCGCTCCGAAATTGAAGGTGTGGTGGTATGAGGAGGTTCGGTCAGAAAACGGGCGTAACTTCTGTCCGTTTCTGAACCGTAAGGTAGGAGGTATACCAAGGACTAGTAGAGTTATCTGGCCAACCTGGTTGTATAGACATACCCAACATTAGACTAGGATGAAGGCACCTAACATAGCCTAGAGAGTGGACGCTAGTCACCAGCCGATATCAACCTAAGTCACCAATCAATCACTCAGTTCGTAGGCACTTAATCACCAAAATTTTTGAATACAACTACTGACGAATCCAATAAAGTGTTTAGATCAAGTTTAATCCACCAGAAGAGTGATAAGAACAAAGCAATTTAATTATTTTTAACACGAAACGTGTGGTTGCAACACGTTTCCACTTACAACAACAACAACCTGTTCAACCGAAACCTTCCTATACAACCAAGGATCCAAGAAAGCCTAAAACCAAATTTCCTATTAAATAAATAAAGAAAATACACCTCTAAACTCTAAAACAACTTCTAAATGAACCAGAAACTCCTAAAAGAAAAGAAAATAACCGGAAAAGAAAATAACATCTACCACACCGCTGTAAAGCGGTTAGGGACCATCCATCAAAATACTTATCATAGACCTACAAATCTTCCCACTTCGGCCTAGAATATTTCCCGCCTTTTTACTATACAATTCAAATTCAAATATATACAAATCACTCGAATAACACCGTGATGGTGGAATTCTTCTAAGTGATTAATAATCATAAATATCATGTTACAAAATTATGTCCCTTCTTAGGGAGAAGTCCTTTACTTAAATCTAGAGTCCCAATAATTCACAAATAAAATAATACACTTCTTAACAAAAATAAAACACTTCTTAAACTAAACACTTCCAAAAAAAAAATTAAGTCATATTCGGTGAATGGAGAGAAGAATTCTTCATGCCGGATTTTTCTTCAATTCGCTGACATGCCATCTGCCCACATTTCTACCTTTGTCATCAACCAGCTCGTAGACAAGAGGAGTCAGCTTATTGACTACTCGACAACGAATAAACTTCGGAGCTAATTTCGCTGAGAAGCTCTTAGAAGCATCCGACAAAAAGTGAGTCTTTTTCCAGACTATATCTCCAATATTAAATTCTTGATGGCGCCGACGAAGATTATAGGTATGCGTATTCCGGAGATGAACTTTACGCAGTCGATCTCTTACTTGGCCTATAGTCTTATAGAATTTTCCCACTCTTCTCACAGTAGGTTGAAGATCAGGAGGAGCAACAATAGGATCATCCCTTTCTTGAGAAGGACGCTCTCCGCTAGGATGCAATGGTCGAGCAAATGTCAAATAAGACGGTGTATAACCCGTTGACTCATTGACCGCTGTCCGCAACGCAAATCCTAATTGGGGTAGGTACCTGTCCCAATGCTTGTGGTTCTCCTTGACGTATGAGCAGATCATAGCTTTAATTGTCCTATTGTACCTCTCAGTAGGATTACTTTGAGGGTGGTACAAAGGATTAAACAAAATCCTAACTTTAAATTCATCCATCTTCGACTGGAACTCGTTGCTGCGCCACTGAGGCCCATTATCAGCGATAAAGTATTGCGGGACGCCGAAAATCATGAAAACATTCTCTTCGACGAACTTAGCAATAGCTTTTGCGTCAGCTTTGCGCAAAGGATGTAAAATGGCATACTTAGTGAAGCAGTCAACTATAACTAAAAGATAGGTGTTTTGATGGGACGATCTTGGAAAAGGACCCATAAGATCACCACTTATCATACGCCAAGGGGCACCAGGCTCACGATGTGTCCCCATAAGACCAGCAGGTTTCTTCGGCTCGGACTTGATAGACAGGCAAACTGGACACTTCTTGACAAGAAGAAATATCACTGGCCATCCCAGGCCAATAGTAACGCTCCATGATTCTCTTCTTAGTCTTGAAGGGACCGAGGTGACCTGCCATCGGAGAATCATGGTTTTCAGCCAAGATTTCCTTTCGACGATCCTTCGGCACCACTTTCTTCCATGGCGATGTCTCTCCGGCACCTCTCTTCCGCGACCGGTTAGCAAAAAGTTCACCACGCTCAATAGCCCATAAAGGATATTTATCTGGAGAAGCAGAAACTTTAAGCAACATCCCGCGATACCATTTGTCCTCAACCTCCTCCACAACGTCAACGACATCCACAGGAGCTCGCGACAAAGCATCTGCAACGGTATTCTGCTTCCCTGGACGATGCATGATCTCAAAATCATACTGCTGTAAGCGTAGCATCCATCTAGCCAAACGTCCTTTGGCTCCTTCATCGACATCAGCCACTTCAGAGCCATGTGATCCGTGAAAGGTAAAGCGCTGACCTCTAAGTAGGGCCGAAACTTTTCAATCGCCCACAAAACCGCAAGAGCTTCTAACTCTGTGGCACAATACTTTCGCTCTAATTTAGAGAGGGATCTACTTGCAAATGCCACAACTCTTTCACCATCGGGGAATTCTTGAGACAAGATCGCTCCCAGTCCAACCTCAGAAGCATCGGTTTGCACCAAGAAAGGTTTGTCAAAATCAGGACAATTTAACACGGGAGCAGCTATAAGCTGTTCCTTCAGCTGACAAAATGCCTTCTGACATTCTTCAGTCCACTTCCATGAAACATTCTTCTTTAAAAGAGCTGTAAGTGGAGCCGTAATAGATGAGAACCCCGGTACGAACCTTCGATACCAAGATGCCATCCCAAGGAATCTCCTCATTTGTTTCGGCGTCTTGGGTATAGGGTAATTTACCACCGCACTCACCTTATCAGGATCAACTCTCAGTCCTGCATGATCAACTACATAACCTAAGTATTTTAACTCAGGTACGCAGAAACGACATTTTTCCTTATTAAGTGTAAACCCAGCTTTACGAAGACGTTCCAGAATGAGTTTGAGAACTCTGACATGTGTCTCAAAGTCTGGTGTACAGACTATTATATCGTCTAAGTAAACAAATACGTAGACTTCAAGGTCAGCTCCCAAAACTCGATCTATCAGTCTCTGCCAAGTTGCAGGACTATTGTGAAGCCCGAACGGCATCCTCTTAAATTGAAACAACCCTCTAGTAGGAACAGTGAACGCTGTTTTCTCCCTAGACTTCTCCTCAACAGGTACCTGCCAGTACGCTGATTTTATGTCAAGCGCCGATATGTATCTTGCATTTTTAAGCCTATCCACTATGTACGAGACATAGGGAAGGGGATATGCATCTTTCTTTGTAACGGCGTTGACCTTTCTAAAATCAACGCAAAATCTATATGTCCCATCAGGCTTTGACACCATCACCACTGGAGAAGACCAGGGGGAGTTTGACGGTTCGACGATATCATCCTGGAGCATACGGTCAAGCTCCTCGTTCATACGGGCTTGGACAGTGGGTGAAACAGGGTAGTACCGCTGTTTTATGGGCGCTGCGTCTGCGGTGTCAATGCAGTGTTCTACTAGGGTAGTGCATCCTAGAGTGCTTCCCATATTTTTGAAAAAATCGTCCGTAATCTGCTCTAACATTTTCCTTTGTTCCGGAGTGAGACGGTCTTCAGTCACCACTACTTCGCTCAAAGCAACCTGATCGCTATCTTGGAACTGAAACTCGTTCTTAATAAGATTTGGCACGATTTCCATTGCTCGCCAAAAATCTAGCCCAAGTATAAGAACTGATGATATCTCAGGTACAACTAACGTAGGAATGATTTTAAGTTTCCCATCAAGAACATAAGGTACGTCTACCGATCCCAAAACCTTACAAGGTCTGCCATCTGCAACCGTGCACCTTACACCAGAAGCTTCTTCAATTTTAAGTCCTAAAGTTTGTAATATGTCCCATCCATGTTGACCAACAATCGTCCGGGTAGCACCAGAATCCAACATACCTAACATCTGCGTGCCAAGGATCGAAACTTGTAAGTAAGGCCTAGAGTCTTTAGCAGTTGAGGTGATTAATCCGCTACAGCGTTCACTTTCAAGAAAGTTCGAACCATCTCTAACCACTTTGACCTTTCTTTGTGTTGGCCTTGATTAAATGTTTGGGAGCCGAAAAGGACCCTTCATTTTCGCTTCCCATCCGCGTTTCCCGAAGATACTGGACACCTTGAACATTTCTTCTTGGTTAAGTCCTTATTCCCACAATTCCCGCAAAATCCAAGTTTTGGACAGCGATAGAAGAAGTGCTCAGTCGATTCACAGCAGAAACATTTATATTTCCCAAAACCGCTATTTCTTTTAGGACGCTCCTTATCCTTATAAAAAGAAGCCCTATTCTTACTATTACCATCCGTGACTTTGACTTCATTAACCTGGGAAGACCGAAAGGATGAAGATTTCTTGTCTGAGTCCTTAGATGTTGATGGACCAGAATAGGCTAAGCTTGGCTCTAAACGAGTCTTCTTTGCACTCGGAGGCGGTTGGTATTTGTCCATGTGAGATTTATCGCTCTGCACCCTACGACCTAATCTCACAAATTCATCGACAGTTTCAATATTATACTGTCTGAGCCTATCATAAAAGGTAAGGCGTTATATGCGGTGAAGGATCTTAACCTTTTCTTTTTCAGAAAGATTTAAACGAGAAAAATACGTCTTCATGACCGCAATGTAATCCCCGAACTTTTCTTCTTCACCCTGAGTGCGCAAGAGCATCTCAGATGTTAACTCTACCAAATAATCATCGTCTCATATTCGGACTTAAGAAGCATTACTAATTCATTCCAGGAAAGAAATCTCCTTAATACTGACTTAAAAAACAGTTAAAGCTGAACCTCAAAAAGATCTATCGCACCCCTCCATAAGTCTTGCGGAGTAGCATTTCTAGCCCTACGATAAAATTCAACTTCCTCTAGAAATGTACGCAATGACTTTCCCTTACCATCCCCAGAGAATTTAATTCCCCATTCTTTGGTAGGCACAACTTTCCTTCTACTGTCAGTCTTAGGTTTGCATAGCTAAGGGAAGTGCCTCTTAACAAATCTTCAAGATAAACTGAGCAGGCACAACCGAAAAAACCCGGTGGTGCAGGTGGATCATCATCACCACTATCACCCTGTTACTGACATTATCTGATCATCATCATTTCATTCATATACCAACACTTCTCCCCACTCTATCATTGGCATCGGATTTCCATTACCAACATTATTTTGAGTAACAGTGTTGGTTGCACTAGTGCCTGTTTTACTTGTGGTACCAGTCTTCGATTTAGTAGGATCACCAGTTTTCTTTTCAAACTGTTCTTTAATTTCCAACAGTTGTGAAAGAACTTGTGATCTACCCTCTATTAAATTAGTTGATCCTTCTGGGATGGAACACCGTGACACTCTATTTACAGTATGATTTATCATAGTACTGATTCTCTGCATCTCCCCTTTTTCACCTAAGTAATCATTAACTTTATCCCTAAGCTGACCTACTTTAACCATGACAACAGCTAATTCAGCTTCAGGGTCCCTTTTCTTAACTGGGGATACAGGACCAGCTGACAAAGTTTTGTCTTCTCTAAACTCAAGAGAGCCCTCAAGGACTTTCTCACTACATCCATATTGAGAGCCAGTAATACCTCTACTCTCCAACTCGTACTCCAGTTCTTCTTTATCCAGTCTATCTACATATAACTTGGCCATCTTGTAATAAAATTAAAAAAATACACCAAAAAAAAAAATTCCCACAAATAAGGTAAGGAAAAAAAATTGTACACAGATTGTTTTAACTTCAAAATAAAAATTGTACAAATAATAAATTTATTAAAATTTTAGTTGTGAAAACAACTGTTTTATCAGAAGAAAAAAAATAAAATATCCAAAGTAAGAGACTCCCAAGACCTACTAACTAAACTTAAAAATAAAGTTGAGAAACCCAAAGCCCTGTAAAATAGGGTGAAATTTCCAGCCCCTTAAAATTATTTTTAAAACATTCACACCACATTCATTCAACAAACCCTTAGAACTAAACTTAAAATTAAATATATCCTAAAAGGGTCTCTAGAATTTGTAAAAATAATGCAGAAAATTAATGATGGCTCTGATTGTAAATACTAATAATCCTCATCAAAGAGTAAAGATAAATAATTTCTAAAATACAAGGGGTTACACTGATTTGTAACTCTACAATAAGAAATAATTTCTCAACGCAGACCCTATCTTGGCAACCCTACCAAAGTATCCTCTCTTATCAACCAAATATTTCTAAAAAAATAACAGTGAGCTATTCCTATATTTTGAAAAAATATCTGAAAAAAATTAAAATTATTTCTTGAGCTTAATCGATAAAAATAAGTGACCAATCGGGGTAAGATGATATCATAATAGAGAATAAATATTAAGTGATAAAAATTGAAATAAGAAAATCACTCGATAATACTTAAAGTTCTGTGATTAAATAAACTGGTTATGGGAATAAAAATTTAACAACAAATAAATTGTAAACTTAGATTAGGTAAAGAAACCAACGATAAAAAATATAATGTCCTACTGGTTTGAACCACAAGGTTACTCTCGGGTTGAGGTGCCTTCGCATCCCAAGGAAATTCGTCCCGACATGCGGACCACCGCGCCAGGAATCTTTTTTCTAAGTTTGTTAACTATATATTGAAGTATAAAAAAAAACACTATAAAAACTTAGTCGACGCTTTTCAGGATGTGAACCAGGTCTACCCTGAGTTTGACATGGTGGTATGACTCAACGGCCACACACTGGCATTTAACTTCAGAGGCAAAAAAACATAGGAAAACGACAACCCTACTCGAAATTGAATTTTCAACGACACGTTAATTTTGGTTTCTTTAATTTTTCTTGGTTTTTTGACTTTTTGGAGTTACTTAAAGTGAGGTCGTAGTCGATAATCGGACAGGTTCTTCACGCACGTCAGCGCCCAAAAATACACTCAGAAAAGACATCCTACTCGAATTATTTTTTACCTAACATTATTGGTTTTCGGATTTTCAATGGTTTTTTCGTATTCTTCTACGGTAACAGAGTGGTCGGTACTCCGGACTTCACGGACGGTTTCGATTCGCATTTAGCGTACTCAAAACACTTCAAATTATTGACGTTTTGGAGGCAAAAAAATGTTAACCCATGGAATTTTGCCGATTCTTTTGAAAAATTTCGCTGACTCAGCAAACCAGGTTATTGGACGTCACAAAACGCTGGTTTTCCCAGAATAGGGTTCGTGTCCTCCTCGAAAGCGCTTGATTTTTGCACCAAGTTGTGGTTTAAATATTAATCGGTTCTTTTTATCGGGGGAGGGACCAAAAAGATAGTGGTTTAAAATATACCTCTATCATATTAATAATATATATATACACTATATATATATATCAATATATATATATAGTAGATACTCATATATATATAATACTTATATAAAATATATATATATAAAAAATATATAATATATATATATAATATTATAATAAAAATATACATATATGATATTATAATATATAAATATTAATTATATAAATATCATATTATATAATATAGTATTAAAGTTATTCGCAAAAGCTATATTATTCGTCAACCTAGGGAGTCTCTACGACAAA
>JACMZG010001863.1:1724940-1749940 GCA_018340805.1 Microvelia longipes
TTTTGTGTGATTTTTTTTTTATTCTACAAAAACTGTTTTATAGATTGTAAAATTGTATGAATTGAAAAAATTGTCACCCAAGGTGTTTATGTAATTTATATCTTAGTGCCCAAAGTGCTCTGATGTACTGGGCCAGATTTATACAGTCATTGTAAGTTTTTGGTTTGAGTAGATGGTAATAATCCTATTCGGTCAGAGTTGGTTGTCTAAGGTATTGTCTCCTAACATCTTCTAAAGCAGGGTATATTGATCTTCTACAGCAGGGCATATTGCTATAAAATGAGGATTATCCTCTGTATCATTACAGTCACACAATTTACATACTGCATCTAGAGATTCATGGCTTAGATTTAATTTAAATAATTGTCCTCTAGCTTTCATAATATGGCTGCACACCTTCCTGTCATGTACAAACTGAAGATAATTAATTATTAAGAGTCCATTACAAATAATGAAAACTACAAAGTCCCTCCACAAAAAACAAAACTTTATTGGCAAATCACTTTCAACCTTACTTGATATCAGAGTCTGACTCTGATATCAAGTAAAAAAACATAGACTCATTCTTCTTCCTTTTTAACATCTCAATGGTTTTGAACTGATGATGGCCTCTTTGTAGAGTGAAAGCGCTTTGCCAATAAAGTTTTGTTTTTTGTGGAGAGACTTTGTAGTTTTCATTTTTTGATGATAATTAGGTGGTGATTGATTGTGCACTAAAGGATAATGAAAATGTGTGAATTTCAGCCTTCTTAGCTCTTTCAAAAGATGTTTCCCGGTAAGAGACATCAATCTTAGCAACTACTTGGTTTATAATAAAAGAAAGGAAGTCTCTCCACAAAACAAAACTTTATTGGCAAAGCGCTTTCAACCTAACTAGAGGCCATCATCAGTGCAAAAGCGTTGAGATGTTAAAGAAGTAGAGAAGTGAGTCTATGTTTTCTTATTAGGTATTAGAGTCTGACTCTATATAAGAAAACATAGACTCACTTCTCTACTTCTTTAACATCTTTTATTATTTATGATGAACTCCATTCACGCTCATTCTACTAGTATACTTGGTTTATGTTTTTACTCAGGTCATCTGGATTAATGTCACTGTATGTTTTACCCGCCACCAGGTCCACTCCATATTTTTTGGATAGATGTCGCCATTCCTTGCCCAAAAAACATTTTAGCCAGGAGCTCTCTGGCTAATATCCTTGGAAGTCTTTCCTCTGTCATAGAAAAAGGTTTTTAGTACATAGTTAAAATGTAACTGCAAGGATGATACAAAAAGAGGAACTAGACCTGTTTCTAGTTCAATAAAATAGCTGGGAGTGTTCTGAGGTAATAAAAGATAAAGAAGTCTCTCCACAAAATATATTTTCTATTCTACATATATCATAGAGAGTCTATCTTTGATATCTGATCTATAAGACTCATCTATAACCCTCTTCTTTATTCAACAGCTAGCACTGATGATGACCTCTTGTTAGGTTGAAAGCGCTTTGCTATAGGAAATATATTTTTGTGGAGAGACTTCTTTATCTTTTATTAAGATGAACTCCATTAACGCTCACCTTAGTTCTTCTTTCTTGTTCTGAGGTAAGTACATCAGTTTTTTAATAAAATGACTAAATAAGATCTCTAATTGGTCAATTTGTTTATAGCCTGTACACCATACAATATCATTGCCGGATGCACTGCTCTGAACACTTTTAGCTTGGCATCAAAAGAAATATTGTTTTTTTGCAGAGAATGAACCCCAAATATTGTTTATTTCAAATTTTGCTGCTAAGATTTAAATATATGTCTTGTATTATTCCATCATATTTTCTCGGGTAAATAAAACTACCCGAGAATACCTCATACTATACATCAATTAACAAAGTAATATAAAAGTTTAAAATACATGCAAAGTATTTGAAAGTTTAAAAATGTAAAGATTTATTTGAAATTTTATTTGTGATTCAAAGAGATAGTTGTCAAGTTGGTAAAACTAATGGTGGAAAAACGAAAGGGTGATCAAAAAATGTTTGATCATTGGATTAACGCCACAGTCTATTAAGACTGATTTGAGATACTATTGTATATCTCTGTATTATTATATTTTTTTACTCAATAAATGGCATCTTATCTTATAAGGCGCGGTCGAATATCCACGGCCTTCTAGAACGTTGGATCACCAACAAACTTTTTTTTAACTTTTTTTTTTTAAAATTTTCAGTAATTAGCCGGATTTGTGATAAATGAAGCCTATTTCCGTAATCTGGGCACTCTATTGGTTAATCTCAAAGAGTATTTACATTCACACAATGATTTATTTTTAATCTAACTTGGTACATAAATAACTACTGTTAGACGTCAATATTTTGTGTTATATTTTGACATGTCATATTTGTTGACATTGACGTCTAACAGTAGTTATGTATGTACCAAGTTAGATTAAAAATAAATCGTTGAGTGAATGTAAATACTCTTTGAGATTAACCAAAAGAGCGTGCAGATTACGGAAACAGGCTTCATTTATCATAAATCCGGCTAATTACTGAAAATTTTGAAAAAAAAGTTATAAAAAAAGTTTGTTGGTGATCCAACGTTCTAGAAGGCCGTGGATATTCGACCGCGCCTTATTGGATTAACATGGAAGCAGATCAAAATTATTCATTTATTTCTTTATTTTTACTTAATTCGTGATAAATGAGATAAAAATTAACAGAACTGCCATCAGTGCTATAAACATTATCAATATTTCATAGAGAAATACTTAGATTATGCCAGGATTTTTAAGTACAGAATCAGACTCTTATCACTACAGACTTCCCTTTGTCCGTTTTTACACGGTTTTATGTTAGACTGAGATTAAAAAAATTGTTTAATATTAAACAAAAAGTATCACTTTATAACATAAATCAAATATAACACAAAGGTTGGAACATATCATGTTATTAGTTAATTTAAATACTTGTTACAACTAATTTTATGCAATAAAAGAGTAATTTTGGGAGTTCGAGCAAACTAAAATAATTCTAAAGTAAAATTAATTAATTAATACATAAAATAAAACAATATATTGTGATGTTTGCCCTCTTATAAGTTTATTTAAAAATTGTTTTTTTTTTTTCAATGAAAGAGTGACTTTAAACACTCTAAAATTAATTTAAATAAATCAATTTAAGAAAAAATTTAAATGTAAATTGTCAAAAATTTTAAAAAAATGGAAAACCCAAATACATGTTATAATGTTGATTAACCTTTTGTTATGAATTTCTTATTAGGGACGGTTGTGCTGCTACGGACTTTAAATAGTTAATAAAATAAAGAATTTTTGGTATACAAAAATGATATTATATTATACATATATATTATAATATAGAAAAAAGAAAAATGATTTTTATTAACAAAATACAGTAAAGATATATAAATTGAACTCATAGGCCTACTCCAGGGTCTGTAATATTGGACCGTCAAGAGGAGGTTACTACCTATCGAGTTATATAGTAATAATAATTGTATGAGCCAATGGTGATACGACCAATCTAAATTAGTCCACTGAATTGGCACAATACTAAAAAAATGAATATGGAAAATAATAATCAGAAAACCAAATTTAAATTCATATAAAGTCACTTCTATTAAAAAAAAAATAATATAATCTCAAAAATTAAAGTTTCAGGTTCTAAAAGAAATTATAGTCAAAATCAGAGCAAATTAAATTTAGATAAAAAAATAGATAAATGGGTAGGGCATAAAAATAGTTTTAGATAATTTTAGATAGAACAATAGAAGATATAAATGGGTCTCAAGCCTGGTATATGCCGTGTAGTAATATAAAGATGGTAAGCTAAAGTTGAGAATAAGTCCTCAGATTCCTCACAGGTTCCCTCAAGTCCTCAGGTACCTCCAACGTCTTCAGAAGAGCAGGGTCTGTTAGGTGACTCAGATAAATAAAGAGCGAATTAAGATGAGATGGTGATCCCAGATAAAGGCTGGTGACTCCAGAAAGCCAAGGTATCGACCTGATGATGGCTAGGTGAGAGGTCACATTGAGTTACCGAACTCAAAATGATGCACTCAGCAACACAAGGTTAGAGCTGGGAGAGTAGAAATATCCTAAGTGCTCTGGTGGCATATGACTCACTACTGACTGGACAGGTAGAGGTGTTAAAAAATCCCAGATGAAAATTTATCATTCTATTGTTTAAGAAGAATAAAAAAGTAAATAAGATAAGGGGGAAAACTAGTTAGAAATCAAAACAAAGGCCCGGAGTAATTGGGGTCAAAGGTACTCTAAATATCATAATAAATCATAAAAAAACCTATAATATTTATCTTTTACTTAAAAAACTATTTTTATCTAAATAAACAAAACATTTTTATAGAATGAATAAAAATTAATATTGTAAAATAAAAAACTAATTCTTTTAAAACTAAATCATAATAAAAAGTTCACATTGGCGTGAACATACCGCCCACCAATTTTTGGCTAAGTTCAAAAATTAAAACAAATCATCTTAAACTTATAACTAAGTACCTATAACTAATCGGAGAATGGCTCACTGTGAAGAGGTCGCAGCGGCACTAACTTGTGGACTGGACGAAGAAATTCTGAAGATCCTATCTTGAGTTTAACAACCCTCACTACTCCATCTCTGCCTGGGAGCACTTCCAGAACTCTTCCCAATGGCCAGTGAAGAGGAGGAGAATTTTCATCACGAAGTAGAAGAAGATCCCCCACTTGAACATTAGAAATGTTTTCAGTCCATTTTGAACGTGTTTGTAACGTTGTCAGGTATTCTAATGACCACCTTTTCCAAAAATCATCAGACATTTTCTTAACTAGTTGCCATCTAGTAAGACGGTTCATTGGTTTATCAGCGAACGAAGGTTCAGGTGGAGTCGTGAGATGATCACCCACTAAGAAATGTCCAGGAGACAGATAGTCGTTCTCTTCAGGAGAAGTAGATAACGGGCACAATGGCCGTGAATTTAAAATGGATTCAACCTTGGTGAATAAGGTGAACCATTCCTCTATAGTTAGAGCAGTATCTCCAGCAATTTTGCGGATGATAGATTTTGAAGACTTCACAGCGGCTTCCCATATTCCACCTTGATGAGGTCCATAGGGCACGTTGAAAGTCCACGTGAAGCCGTGGTCTGTAGCATATACACATAAATCTTCTTGTGTTTTAACAGATTTAAACCATTTCCGTAGATCGTTGAGATGATTAGCAGCGCCCACGAAGTTGGTACCACAATCGCTAAACATCTGTTGAGGAAACCCTCTTCGTGCTGCAAAACGGGAGAGAGAAGCTAAGAAGGCTGTGGTGGTAAGATCTGTGACAGCTTCTAAGTGCACAGCCTTAGTAGCCATGCACACAAATACGCATAGATACATTTTTGATATCACTGGTTTTCGAAGCAGTGAGTGACGAAGCTGAAATGGACCTGCAAAGTCCACACCAGTTCGGAGAAATGGCCTAATTCGTTGGACACGAGATTCGGGTAAATCAGACATTATAGGTGTCACTGTTTTGTTAGCACATTGAGATCGATAGCATTTCATGCAAAGAAAGGTACGCTGGCGAGAGATACGTCTTAACGAAGGAATCCAATATTTCTTTGAATTAATGCTTGCAACAAGGATGGTCCCGGATGAAGATTAACCATGTGGTAGTGATCGACTAGCACTTTAGTAAAATGACTTTCTCCAGGTAGGAGGATAGGGTGCTTTGAATGCTCAGGCAAGTCTGATCTAGATAACCTTCCGCCCACCCTGAGGATACGGTTTTGATCTAAGTATGGGCACAGGTTAGAAAACTTAGAAGGAATATTTTGATAATCAGGTTCTTTTCCACCAAAGAAATAATATGACTGAACAGCCTTGATGCAAGTATTAAGTCCCATGTTGATTTCTTTTATAGATAAACATCCAGTTTTAGTCTCTTGCTCGTCTTTGATTGACAGTTTAAGAATGAAGCGATGTACCCATCCGAGAGTCCTAACAATCTTCCTATAAGATGAAAACCGTTCCATCCATTCTAGAAGAAATGAAGACTGCATCACCACATGAAGAGTTGATTTTTCATTAGATTTCAACTCTGGCAATTCGGATTTAGGACAAAGTTCGAAGGATATAGGCCAGTGGCTAGTATCTTCTATTAGCCAATCTGGACCATTCCACCACAGTTGACATGAAATAAGAAGATTAGGTAATAAACCACGAGAGCTAACGTCACTCGGATTATCCTTAGATGGCACATGACACCATCGTTGAATTGGAATTACAGAAGTTATCTCACTCACCCTATTTGCCACAAATGTCTTGAGATTATAAGGTTCTGTATTCAACCAAGATAATACTATTTGAGAGTCAGTAAAAAACACTGGATCAAGCAAAGGAATAGAGATGTCTTCAATAAAAGGTTCATAGAGTCATAAGTGCGTGATAATAGTAGAGCACCGCACAGTTCCAATCGTGGAATGGATACGGTCTTCAATGGAGCTAATCTAGTTCGAGCAGTTAACAAAAATAATTGTTGATTTGGTTCAACAATCTTTAAATATAAGGTGGCACTGTAGGCTTTCATAGATGCGTCGCAAAACCCAACTATTTGAGCACATTTACAAGCATCGGGGATGATATGACGTGGAATAGAAATTTTAGATAACTCAGGCAATTCATTAACAAATGACCTCCAGTAAGATTGAATTTCTGAAGAAATGGGATCATCCCAACCTAAATTAGCTTTCCAGAGCTCCTGAATAAGACTCTTAGCTAACACTACAGTAGGAGCGAGCCAACCAAGTGGGTCGTAGATCCGTGCGATTGCAGAAAGGAGTCCACGTTTGGTTTCTATTACATCTGGCTTAATGATTTTATAGCTAAAAGTATCGGTCTTTGGGTTCCATTGTAAACCCAATATCTTGATTTTAATGTCATCATCAGTGTTAAGGGATCGTGGTTCGGAATCTCCCAATCCGTTGGGGATTAACTCTTCATAATTACTCGACCACTTACTAAGCTTGAAACCTCCCATCTCAAGCAATTTTATAGTTTGATTTTTCAGCTCAATAGCTGCTGGCAATGAACTTTCACCTGTCGCCAAGTCATCTATATATATGTCATTGTCTATTGCCTTGGCAGCTTTGGGAAACTTATGGCCTTCATCAATGCAGAGCTGCTTGACAACACGCAGAGCAAGATAAGGTGCACTCGACATGCCATATGTTAGGGTTTTGAGTTCAAATTTTTGTATCGCCTCAGTCGGATTACTCCTCCAAAATATATGTTGATAAGGAATATCCGCCGGGTGTATCAGAATTTGACGATACATCTTAACAATGTCTGTCACAAAGACAACTTTATGTTTTCTGAAGTTAGAAAGAATTATTTTAATGTCTTTCTGGAGTTTTGGACCTACATAAAGAAACTGATTTAATGAGCCATCACAAGTTTTCGACGAGGCATCGAAAACGACCCTAATCTTACCATCCTTCATTACCGAATGATGAGGCAGAACATACTTTGATGGCGAAGTTGTGACGCTCATATGCCCTAACTCTTCATATTCTTCCATAAATGAGACATATTGTGCGCAAAGAGTAGGATTTCGTTTTAATTTAGATTCCATATTTAAAAAACGTTTCATCGCTACCGAGGATGAATTATCGAACTCAGGAACTGAACCTATAAAGGGTAATCTAATAACGTATCTTCCTTCGTCATTACGAGAATAAGTTTGTAAAAAATAGTCTTCAACTAAAGAATCCGATTTTCTTGAAGGAGTTGAATCGTCATAACTTTCTTCAAGTTCCCAAAATTTTCTTATATCATTATTAAGTTGAACAGACGTTTCTTCGGAAACAAACAAACTAGTATTAGTATCAGAAGGTGAGTTGTGAGGAACTGCTCCAATCAATAAATATCCAAAACTGGAAGAATAGAGTACAGGTCCCATAGGATCAAGTTGTATCCGCTCACCAAGAAATATTTGTGCAAATACTTCAGCACCCAAAACAGCATCGATTTCTCTAGATTCCCAAAACGTTGGGTCAGCTAGTTCATAAGGAAGATAAGGTTCAATCCAATGTGAAGGCATATAGAAATTAGGCTGATTAGGAGTTACTTTATCAGCAACTAACAATTCAGTAGTTATGGCAGGAGTGCTCCGATTGGAAGGTGTAACCGTACACTTTGTTTTTCCCTTAATTAGAGTAAATGGAGTTCCTCCTATTCCACTTAATTTTTGCTTACATTTATAGATAGGTAGACCAAGTTTTTCACAAGGCGAGATGTCATCATAGATATTTGGCTGCCACTGTCGACAACCACACGTGCTGAAACTCCAACATTCTGATCGTTTAAAATATTTACTACTGCAGTAGCAAGCATAACTCCGTGTGATTGACAAGAAACATAACAACTAGCATTTTCTTGTACTCTGTTAGAAGGAGGCGGACCAGCAATTCCAAGCGGATTAGGTTGTTGTTGAGTCTGACGATTATCAAATTGATTTCTTGGAGTAGAAGATGTTTTCCCAGAGTAATTAGTAGAAACATTGTTGTGAAGATGCAGCATGCTGTGATGACGCATAGAACAAAACCTACATGATCGAATAGATTGACAATTTTTTGTAAAATGAGGACCTAAGCAGTTATAACATCCATTAAAACCTTTGAGAAGGTTACGCCGCTGTGATGCATTAGCAGAAGTAAAGTTAGGGCAATCTATAATCTTATGCACCTTGGAGCAAATATAACATGGTTTAATGTTAGCTTGATCACCAATTGTAGTAGGTTTCTTATATCGTAAAGATGGCTTGTTGTTATTGTTAGCCATGAGACAGCTTTTATTGTCTTTAGGCTTGCTTGAGCTTCTTGTATTATAATTATGTCGTTTAACCTGAGACGAATCAGCAAGAGTATCGACTTTAAGAGACTGAAAATCGGCTAATTGCAAGGCTTTGCAATTCTCACGAAGGAAAGTAGTCAAGTTTTCAAAAGAAGGATACTGAGTCTTTTTGTATTGAAGTTCAAACTTTTCCCTGTTGTTTTTATCTAAACAGCAAATTTGCTGGTAGTATAAAATAAAATCAGACTCATTAGGAATATTAAGTAACTGAAATGCTGATACATTTTCAGTAACTTTGGATAAAAATTCAGATAGAGCTTCTTTAGAAGGGTTATGATTCAAGGGTGTAGAATCTAGGATGGCATTTAAGTAGGTAGCAGCTAAAACTCGTTTGTTATCATATTCTTTTAATAAAGCGGCCCAAGCCACTTGATAGTTCTCTTCAACTAGAGCCAAATGATTAATAACAGTAGAGGCTTTAGGACCTAATGAGCTGATTAAATAATGATACTTAGACATATCAGAAATACTAGTCTCATGAACTACTGATTTAAAATAATCACGAAAACGAGGCCATTTAGTGTACTCACCATCAAAATGTGGTATTTGGATGTCTGGTAAGTTATTTGAGTTTGATAAACCACTAGTATCTAGTTTTATTGTAGTCTCTAAAGGAGCCTTAGCTTTGCCCCCAGGAGAGATAACCTGTACTGTAGGGGCAGAACACCCTTCATGTATGGTATGTACTTCATAATAGTATCTACGATTATTTTCGAAAGCAGCTATATCATCTTTAGTCGGGAAAGCTGTACTTCCTATGTCTAAGTGCGCTTCAACTAATTCTTCATATGTGGATTCATACTTAGTAAAGTATTTTTCTATGCATTTATACATTCCCATAAAGCGAGGTTTATGTGCTGCATCTTTAGCAGCCTGTCTTCCTTGTAAAACTATAGAGCTAATTTCCCTAGAAGAAGTTTCTAGTTTCTTTTTTAACATTGTTACTCTGTTAACAAAGTCAGGTTCAAGTTCAGAAGGAACTTGATTATCATTGTTACTATCAGTACTACCCATCGTGAAGTTAAAAAATTAATCAAACCAACAGAATGAGACGATGAAAGTATAAATTATAAAATAATTAAAAGGAAGTAAAATCAAATCAATTATGATGTATAAATGACCATAAAAATAATTAAATATTTTCTAAAAAATATTGTAAATTGTTCCATAAAATTATCAAATAAAAATAACCATAATAAATTTCATCAAAATCGTTTGATGTAAAGAAAGAATAATTCATTAATATTTATAGTCTTAAGAAAAATATCCATAAAATGTATGCCACCAAAAAATTAATTAGAATAAAGACTAAATTATATTCAGAACAATAATTAATCGAAATAATCTCCAATGCATAAAACACCATTAAATAGACTTAAAAAAAATACATAAAATTAAATCATTAACTTGAAGTTATTTTATGAGAAAAGTATTCATTGAATTGTCAAAATACCTAAGAAAAAATTGTTAATTGCTTTACTAAAGTATCCATGAATAGAAACAAATTTTAATTTAAACAAGAAAAATAAAGTCTTGAGCGCAAGAACTATTCCAGAAATACAAAAAGATCAAATAAATTAGCTACAGAATAAAACTTAAATTTTGCATAGTATTTTAATTATAGTGAGTGTGAGTACATTTAAAGTAAACCATAAATTCCAACATTTAAACAAAATATCAAGATAAAATTCTTCTTAACAAGAAAAGCATAATATAACTGGTCGTAATTATAAACCAAGAAATAAATTATTATAAGAAAACAATAGACAAGCTTTTACGAAATATTGATTAATTCTGAATTTCGAAACGCGCCTGTATTTTTCTAAGTATGCTACGCACGCAATGCAGTTACGTATTGCTGCTGCACAGTCATAAAAAACCATTAAATTTTATTTTGCAGCGAAAAAATATAATTAAAAATTGTAGAATTCGGATTATATTCACTACTTACCACACACAGCAAATCTAAGGAGAGTATAATTTAAAATAAATTTTAACAATGAGTATAAAAATCTCAATAAAATTGATAATATAATTTATAAAAAGTACAATAACTCGACTAATTGTCAGATACTTGTAATGATAGTTCATAAAGTTTAAAAATAAAAGTTTAAAAGGCAACCAATATTATGTAACATTAGGGTAGACCAGTAACCCATAAGCTAATAATTTTGTTAAGTAAAAGATTTTTATACTCATAATATTGAAAAGTCAACATTAAAGTTATTTATAACGAGTAACAGGATTAGATATTTCCTTATAAATACTCCTTTTGTGTAAAAAAGGGGCGGAAATCACATAATAATAGTGGAAATAAACCCTTTCTAATCCCTTAACATCCTGTGAAAAGAAAATGACTATACTATGATTATCAGAGTACCTCCAATTCATAGAGAATGTTTGGTTACGAAATACCTTGGAAATTCATTACAACAGGTCAGGGACAGAATCATAAACTGATTAAAAAATGAATTTATACAAATTTTAAGTTTGGTTAAAAATGAAAAATTAATTATAAAGATAGAATTTGACAAAGAATATCTCGGCGGTGCCTCCAAAATATGTATGAGCCAATGGTGATACGACCAATCTAAATTAGTCCACTGAATTGGCACAATACTAAAAAAATGAATATGGAAAATAATAATCAGAAAACCAGTTCAGTTTCAGTAAACCAGTTTCAGAAAACCAGTTTCAGTTCTTACTCAGCTTTTGTAGTGCTAACATCGTAGTTAAATAGCTTCAATAGTTTAGTTTTGTAATAGTAATCAATTTAAATTAGACAATAGTTTTTATAAATCTCTGTTATTTCGTAATCTTAATTAGTTACTTATTATTTTATCTACTTATAAATTTACGTTTTTAATGACATTATTTTCAAACTCAAATCTTTATTTAATACCCGAATTTGAAGAAGAAGACTACAACATCACGGGCTCTGCTAAAATCACTGAAACGAAAATGGATAGTGTAACAGCCATCACAAATAATATTCAAACAGACTTAGGTGAGTTAAAAACCCTAAACTCGCATTTTAAAAACTGGGCTACATGTGAGGTTGAAAAGAGAAAAGTGCGATCATCTGAAGTTCGCTTTGATCAATTTATCGATCAAAATAATAAGCTTTCTCTAACAATAGCTCAATTAGAAGAACATGTAAAAATGCTGATAGGGCTTTACTCTCCTTCCTCTAATTCAGTATTAGAGAGAAAAATTGATGCGTTGGCTGAAAAAATAGAGTCAAATATTCCCGTAAAGCCGAGCTATGCGGAAATACTGTCAACAAACTTTAATAAAAAAATTAAATCTGATAACCTAGTAAACATAAATAAAATATTGCCAAAACAAGACGTATTAATTATAAAACCAAAAACACCGAAGGGAACAGAAGATGAAATAAATAAATACACCAAAGAGGACATAAAAAAACAATTTGATAATAAAAATGACCTGAAAGTCAAAAAGTCAAAAACGGTTAAAGGTGGAGGAGTCCTTCTTATCTTAGGTGATAAATCGGAGAAAGAAAAAATTATAAATAGTGACCTCATAAAATCAGGGAAATACACGGCATCCGAACCTATAAAAGAAAAGACCCAAATTAATAATTTTTGATGTCCCATCGGATCTTTTACCAGAAGAAATCATAGAAAACATAAAAAATAAAAATCCACACATTTTTCCTAATAGTTCTGATGTGGATGAATCTATAACACCTAGATTCAAAGTGGGGCCAAGAAATAGAGAATCGGTTCATTGGGTAGTTGAATGTGACCCACAAACTAGAAGGTCAATTTTAAATGAAGGTCACATCTATATAGAATGGACATCTTGCAGAGTGAAAGACTACATAGTAGCCTCTCGCTGTTATAAATGTCAACAATTTTATCATGTGGCCAAATACTGCAAACTAGACGGTGAACCAAACTGTGCACACTGTGCTGAGAGGCATGATGTGAAAAATTGCCCTAATCTAAAAGGCAAACCAAAGTGTTACAATTGTAAAAAATCGGGAAAACCAGATGAGCATAGAGCAAATGATGTAAACTGTCCAGGCCACATTAACGCTATCCAGCGAGAAATAAATAGGACTAACTATGGCACTGCTTAAAAAAATAATCTGGACTAGAGCAATTACAAATTGTAACACTTTTAATCATATTACCCCAATAACACGAAGAACTATTGAACAATAAAAGTAAATTTCTGGTAACTAAGGAAACATCAAAAAGTAGAACATCAATTGTATACAACTTCGGTCAACATACAGATATTAATATCTCTTTTGCTACAAAATATGAAAGTAACTATAAATTATCAAAAGGCCTGTCTACAATATTAAAAACCAAGTATATAAACAGAGAGAGACTAATATACTTGATTCTTACTCTACCTATACTTGCGACCTATCAACGAATCACGAAAATAAAATTATAATAATAAATCAGATATTATAATACATTCGAGAAATTCAAAAAAATCGTGAATGATTTAAATTATTGGGCTAAAAATAAATACCCGCTTGTGATTGGAGTTGATATCTTTGATTCACTGAGTGATATCCAGCTTAGAACTCCTAAGTTTAGTTACCGAAACAAACAATCTCAGATTTATTTTTATTATAAAGGCCTCGATACACTTAAATTCCTTAACATACCCAGTCAGCACATTGAAAATAGTTCTGTTTACAATCTTCTACCTGCTACCAACAGACATGAAATCTTCATGAATAGCATGCTGGAGCTACGAAATTTACTATCTCAACGTGACCTCATAAACTCTATAAAATACCAACAAATATTAGAAAAACTAACTAGTAAAAACATTCTTGAATCAGCTAGAACTCTTAAAGAAGTCACTAGAAAAGGCATGAATATCTACAATAACTTCCAGAAACAATTTATCTGGCATACAAAAAATACATATAGAATGGGTTACTGCCTGCAAAATAATGGATCTTACGTATCTTTTAATGAAAATGAAAACAAGTTTATGACATCAGAGAAATATATATTAGTAACACAGGATACCCAACTAATGCTTGATGGAGAACTAATATCTAAAATAAGTAAAATAAACATTGCTAGTTGTAAACTTCCTAATATCAAGTGGATCGACGGAGTACCTGGTTGCGGCAAGACTCATTTTATTTTAAATGAACATACACCTGGACAGGATCTAATACTAACTCAAACAAGAGCAAACCTTAAAGAAATTAGAACATCCTTAAGGAATAATAATGAAATTAAGTATAAGAGAAGGCTCGAAAAGGACTACAGAACTGTTTCGTCATTCATTATTAACGGTTCGGACAAAAAGTATGAACGAGTCTTTATAGATGAGGCAATACTTATGCATGCCGGTTATGTTGGTTTCATTTCTGAACTATCGAAAGCTAAAGAAATAATATTACTCGGTGATGGAAATCAAATACCATACATTGAAAGATCTTCCTTACCATCAGAGTGGTCCAACATTTCACAGTTCTGTAGCCCTAGTTTGACCCTTTCTGTTACTAAAAGATGTCCTTTAGATGTATGCTATCTTCTATCTGACTATTATAAAGACATTAAAACAACGAACCAACGAACTCGCTCCATCAGACCGACTATTACAGACGGAAGTCAACATCAACTGAAATCAGACACCCTTATACTGACCTTTACACAAACGGAAAAAAATATGGTTATTGAAGCTTTAAAAGGAAAATGTTATGGACCCATACTAATTCATACTATACATGAAGCTCAGGATTAACATCGAAACATGTAGTACTTATAAGAACAAACATAAAACACTTGGATGTTTATGAAAGCTTACCGCATATTATAGTAGCTCTAAGCAGACATACTTATAGTTTTAGGTATTTGACAACTGTTTCTAATGATTTCATGACTTCACTAACAAACAGAATACAAAATACTAGTGACGTTTTTATCAAGAACTACAAACATACGGAATATATAGGGTCTTTAAATAGAATAGAAGCAATACCGACATCACCATGACAGCAATGACCCAAATTATGTCGGACCCTATTATTAACCATGACATAGAGACTGTAGAATTAGAAGATTATAACCTTAAACCTTTAATTAAAACTACCAAGTCGTTCATTAATATACTTAGTATAAATATCTGCAGTCTAGAGAAACATTATGATGAATTAGCAATACTTCTCGAATCAATAAATAAAGACGTACACTTAGTAGTATTAACAGAAACTTGGCTTAGAGTATTCCCTGAAAACTTATCACTACCTGGCTATATACCCATACCTGTAAATGGGCAATTTAATAAAGCCGATGGAATAGTAGCGTTTGTAAAAACGATCTCCAATTAATATCTAGGCAAGAAAACCCTGTAGATGAATGTGCCAGTCTTCAATTTAAATAAAAAAAAAATAAAAATAAAGTGTTTAGCGTAACCTTAATTTACAGATTATGGGGCTATAACCTGAATCTATTTAATGCCTCTCTATATAATCATTTAAAGTATAACAAATGAAAATCATATAATATTAGGCGATTTTAATATTGATATTAAATCAGATAAATATAATTCACATACTGAAGAGTTTACCACTATGATGGCCCAATTTGGATACTATTCAAATATAAATACCTATACCAGAGTTCACAAAAATAGTAAATCCTGTTTAGACCATATTTGGACTAAACATAAAGAAACACTTAATACTATATCATATAAATTAAATAGTAAAATAACAGATCATTTCCCAGTAGGAATAATATATAAATTTAACAACTGTGAAAACAAAGTTTCTGATAAAAAAAGGTTTTTTATGATAAAATAGATCTACCCAATCTTATTATCGAAGTAAACTTATCCTGGGAAAAATTATATGGCAATAACAATACAAACGAAATTGCATCTTATTTATTAATACATTAAAACTTGTATCAAATCACACGAAAACTATAAAACTTAATAGGAAATTCATAAAAAGAAAACCATGGATAACTAAAAGTATAATGGAGAGTATAGTGACTAGAGATAAAATGGCCAATCAAATCGACAAACAACTAAAAATGATGACTTGAAATCTGCTTATAAAAAATATAGAAATCAGTTAAGTAAAATTATAAAAATTGCTAAAAATCAATATCTTACAAACGAAATAAAATCAGCTGGTAGCAATAATTACAAAACTTGGCAAATTATAAATGAGTCATTAGGAAGAAAAAAAAACAAACTGAAATACGGGAGCTTAAACTACAATCCGGCAATACATTAGTTGATAACCAGGATATTACCAATGAATTAAACAGACATTTCTCTAGTATAGGTGAATCACTTGCTGATGAACAGAAAAATTACTGTGATTGTAGTTTAGACTCTAGTACGAGACATCTACCTAACATACCTGACTCTATAGTATTGCTACCAGTTACAGAGACTGAAATAACAAACCACATTAGACAGCTTAAAAATAATAAAGCCCCAGGCTTAGATGAGATAACAACAAAACTTATAAAATCTTGCCAGACAGTCTAGCTAAACCACTTGTTCATATATTTAATTCAGCTTTTGATACTGGAGTCTTCCCCTGTATTTTAAAAATGCTTTATTATCCCTTTATTTAAAGAAGGTAGTAAATCAGACGTTATGAACTACCGACCAATATCACTTTTACCCGCTGCAGCTAAGTTATTGGAAAAATGCATTGAAAATAGACTTACACCATACTTTGAAAAGCATAAGATATTTCCAAAGACTCAATACGGATTTCAAAATAATAAAAGCACTGACGACGCTATTATGACGTTAACCAGATATATTACCACTAAATTAGATAAAAACAAAAAAAGTAATTGCAGTTTTCTTAGACTTAAAAAAAGCGTTCGATACGGTAGACCAAAAGAAATTAATAGAAAAACTGCAATACTACGGCATTAGAGGTAAAGTGTTAGATTTACTGACCGACTACATTACTAACCGACAGCAACAAGTTAAACTACTTAACCAACTTAGCTATTCAACAAAATTAAATACAGGAACCCCACAGGGAACTGTTTTATCTCCTAAATTATTTCTAACTTATATAANAGGCATATTTCCTGAAATGTTTAAAACTACACTTGTAACACCTATATATAAAGCACAAGATTATCAAACTTTATCAAATTACAGACCAATGTCTTTGATTTCAAATATAGCTAAACTCTTCGAAAAAGCAATAAAAAAACGTCTAACTGATTTCTGTTCTCACAACAATATAATTAGTGACAGTCAATTTGGTTTTAGTGATCAAATGAGTACTCGGGACGCACTATACAATACTATAGTATACTGCACTATACCTCTAGTATAGTGCAGTATACTATAGTCTTGTATAGTGCGTCCCGAGTACTCGATTGATCACTAAACCGCGCCATTAATTATTAATATCTAATTATCCCTTCTTGACTATCAACATTAAATATAAAGTTAAAAGGATACAGTCTTGTCTTGATTATTTACGTATAATTTATTATTAGAAAAAAATAGATAAGCCCAAAGAGATAAATTGTTTTTTTAATGATTTTATTACAGGGGTTATTAAATTTTCCACGAAACACTTGCAGTACAATCGACACAAGATTGTTTGTTTGTGTCAAAGCAAGCCGAGCCAGTCCAACCACCACACTCTTCTTGAACCCATTTGCCATCCTTGCATTCATCGTAGTGGTAGATATCGCCCTGTTTACTGCGTTTCTTCTCACCATCCTTGCATTCCTAAAAACAAACAAAAACATATTAACGTCGTTAAATCTGATTACTAATTATGAAGCTAAGTTTTCTATCTAATTTATCCGCCGTTGACTTGTAATAAATTACAAGAGATTGGACATATAACCGCACAATGTACATGTTTGCAAACATACACAGTATCATACAGTAATATACAGTAATACACAATAATACACTGTATCACAATTATATACAGTAATACACAGTTATACATAGTGATACTAAGTAATACACACTAATACACAGTAACACCCAGTAATACACACTATTACACTCTAATACACAGTAATACATGTTGGTAGGCAAATTATTGTAATATTACCATGGTTACGAATAAATAAATAAATAAATAAATAAATTTATTAATTTATTTCAATTTGCAACTGCACTTCAATAGACAGAGTTTCGTCCATCAAATACTTAGGAGTAAACCATAGACCAGAATCTGACATGGAAAACACACATCAAAAATATACTAACAAAATTCGAAAATTCATTTACTATTTCAGATCCCTAAGAGAATTCTGCGACAACATCTTGATGAAAAGGATTTACCACGCTTTAGTGAATCTGTTCTCAGCTACGGTATAATTGGGTGGGGTTCTTCTAACCCTACACACTTAATACTCATTAGAAAATAGCACAGAAAGCCCGTGATTAAAACTATTCTCAAAAAACCAAGACTTTACCCCACGGACCAGTTATTTAGAGACTTTCCCAGTCCTCACAGTAAAAAAATTTATTTACTAAACAGTGCTACTAAAATATTTTAATGAAAAAAAAATTATATTAATCACGATCATAGTTACAAGAAATAAAACAAATAGAAAAGTCAAAACAGTTAAATGTAGAACATTATTGTTGCAGCGTCAGGCTTTTGTGAGGGGACCTATTCTTTTTAATACGCTACCGATCATATTAAAACTAACTTATACTATAAAGATTACAAAAAAGAAAAATAGAATGGATTAACCCTCCACCACTAGACAAACTTATTAAAAATAAATATATTCCATCTTATTTATTAACTTTAAATTTATTCAGTTTACTTTATTTTATGTAAGTATATATAACATTATCTTATTTATTTATTGTTATTTTTATTTTATTGTTATTGTTATATTATTTATTATTATTTATTTTATTTATTTTTATTTTTTTTTATTTTTATTTATTTTTTTTTTTTATCTTTTTCTCTCTTTTTTTAGCTTCTTTTAGAAATATTTCATATGAATTAAAGAAGAAAACGATTTATAAAAACTTATTTTCTCTTATACTTAATTTCATTATAAAGTACTAACAAGAAGTAGCTTGAGAATAAAACTAAACGAAAAGCTAGCCACGCACAAGCCCTAAAGCTTATGTGGCTAGTAAGATCTTATTTATAAAATGTCATTAGGAATAGATGTAATAAGACTTTTAGAGCCTTTGTAGGATTGTATTGCGTATTACTTTGTATATTATTTTTTAAATAAATTATTATTTTTATTATTTATTATTATTTATTTCATTCTTTGACTTTTACAAGATTAGAAATTGTCAACAAGATTATATAATAACAAGTATTCCATTACAAACAATAAAAAAATAAATATTAAAAAATATAATAATTCACTACATTTTCGTCATTAAGAAATTCTTTAAAGACAAATACTCTTTTTCAAGTAAAAATTTTTTTGAGTCTATTTTTAAAAGTTGTAATTTTTTGATGCCCTGTTATATGTTCAATTTAATTATAAACATTTGACCCAAGTATTGGAGATTTTTAAAATATTCATATTTACAGCTTTTTACCTCAAGCTTATTGACATTCCGAGTAATAAAATACCTTTATTTAAATTTTTCAAACAAATTAATTATTTAATACAAAAAGCAATAGGTTATAGATATAAAGAGATGGAAGGTTAGGATTTTAATTTTTTAAAGGAACCCTTACAGGTATGAGTCTGTTCAAATCCTAACATGCTTCTAATGGCTCTTTTTTGTTTTAAAAAAACTTTTTCTAATTTTTTGGAACCCCACTGTATTAAGGCATAACTCATGACAGAATTAAACTTGGCATAATAAATATTTGTCAATGTTTTGAGGTCAGTAAGTCTTCTAATAGTAAGATAGTAAGTAGCAAGATGATGAGTCTGGTAAGGTTGTCTATATGTTTAGTCCAGTCCAGGTGTTTCTGTATGTAATCCTAGAAGTGATAAGGACTCAACTATTCTATACCCTCTATAGTTTTCGGAATTCATAATTTATTTTTTTCATTCTTATTATTATTATTTTAGTTTTTGATTTATTCAACAATAGTTTGTTTTCAAGTAACCAGCTTTGTAATTTACGAATAACAATTTAATGTTATTAATTAAATTTTCATATGTATCAGATGATACGATTAAAGTGGAGTCCGTCAGCATAAAAAATGCACCTTGCACGTCTTCAAACAAATCGGTAAGTCATTAATGTAAATCAAAACAGTAATGGCCCCAAAACAGAGCCTTGAGGCACCCCAAGATTTGTTTCAAGAAATTTGGACTCAACTTTTTTGCCATTTTCCATAACTACCACTTTTGTCCTGATAAAAAAGATTTGATTAAATCGTTAGCTTTGCCACGGATGCCATATTTTTGTTTATTTAAAAGAATTAGACGATTTACTAAATCAAAAGCTTTCTTTAAATCCGCACTGATGACGGCTACTTTCTTATTTTATTTAGCAGTTCATAAATAGTAGTTTGGTATGGTAAGAGCAGAGTTAATTGACTTTTTTTGGCAAAAAACCATTGTCCAGTAGATAAAATTTCATATTTGTTTAAAAAAATCTAAAATTTGATTGTGAATAACCTTTTCAAAACTTTAGAGAGTATAGGAACAATAGTTATAGGTCTGTAATTGTTTATGTCACTAGAGTCCCCCTTTTTAAATAAAGGGACGACTTAACTAATTTTTATTGAATCAAAAAATTCCTTCTTCAAAGCAGTCGTTAACTATTTTTACCAAACTGTCAATAATGTATGGAGAAAATATGTTTTAAAACTTTATTACTTGTATATATCTTTAGATTCAGAGCTACTGAAGTCCTTTATTGCTTAGAAAATTTCCTTGTGATGACAGGTTGAAAAAAATAAACTTTTGTTTTGGACTCTTATATATTACATGCTGTAAGGGCTGAACGGAAGAACTGGCTGTTTTTGGATGTCAGGTTGGTGAAGTGAAGGTAAGGATGACATGGATGAGTCAGGTTCACATAGATATTCATTGTTAGCCCAATAGGCATTCATTTGTCAGCGCAGATTTGCCTATGTACTTTTCACCATTGTGTATTAGATTAATATTTCTTTTATCACATTTCTGAGCTGTTGCATCCTCAGCTTTAATTAGTTTCCAGAGCTCACCTGGTTTATTAGAAGCACTATTCACAATTTTGTTCCAGTGCATGTTTTTGGCAGCTTTTAACACTTTATTAAAAATATTTTTATAATTTTTTATAAAATTCATTGAATGCAACTGAGTCGTCTTTTGATTTTCTTTTATGGAAAACTTTAAGTTTGGCTGCAGATATTTTAATACCTGATGTGATCCAACATTTGTCCCTTGAGCAAGATCGGTTCGCAACTATTGCTGTTTAAAATGTTGACTTTCAAAGAATTTAAAGATTGATGTATACGTCTCATTGGATATACAACTCTTAACCATTATTACTATAATGTGATGTAACTTTAGAGCTTTTTGGACTATTACAAATTTAATATCAATTAAATTAATGAAGACTTTAGTCCTTATAAAAATGTGTTAAATGTTGTTGAATGTATTAATGTTTTTCAAAAATATATCATTCTATTGTTGAAACCCGAATCAGGTGTGGTTTTATCTAAGCTTAATTTTTTAACAGGTTTTGGGTCCAGTTACTAAGGTAGGGTACTAATAAATAAATAAATAAATAAATAAATAACCATTTATTGCTACATTTTCTATTGTGTTACATAAATTTTGTTTTTATAGTTTGTAGCAAATCAGGTTTCGCTGTAGTACTCCACGTGTGGAGTAGGATACTAATGTTATAACTGATTTTACTGAAGAATTCCTTTTTTGCGAATTTCTCTTGGGAATAAAATTCGCTATTGGGATAGGCGTCATGGCGGGATGTATGTATGTATGTGAGTGTGTGTTTGTGTGTGTGCATTTTTAGACACTTCCTTGTAAACACTCTATCTTTCGAACGGGTTAATATTTTTGCCGCGAATATGGTTTATATTTATGTTTTCTGGGACGCTGAATTAAATAAATCCGGTCCGAAGTCGATCTGACCACTCTAAGTGACCCAAAAATAGAAAAAACCATTGTAAATTACCAAAAAACCAAAATTTAGGTCTATAAAAAATAAATTTCGAGTAGGGTGTCGTTTTCTATGGATTTTGAGCGATGATCGAATAAAACCGGTCCGAAGTCAATACGGTCCCTCTAAGTTACCAAAAAGAGTTGAAAGAGTGGGCTTCTGAGTTGAATGGCAATGGTCCGGAGTCAATACGAGCACTAAAACTCAGGGTACCTGGGTTCAAATCTTGGTAGGGATGATAATTTTGTATCTTATTTTTTATTTTACTTAATATATATTTACAACTACAAAATAATTCCAGCGCGGTGGTCCGCTGTCGGACGAATTTCATTTAGAATGCGTGTTTCCGTGCTTAACAACCCATTTCTTGCTTAAGGTTCCGGTTCATGCTTTTGAACCTGAGCAGTTACTCAATTGTCAAGCACTGCTCATAACTTATTTTGTCTGTATTTTTCAAAGGAAATGCCCAAAACCTATAAAGATAACTGACTAAGCTTAAAGATAAGTAACTAAGCTTTAAACTAGTGCAAATAATAGTGCGTACTTCTAATTTTAGAGGCATAGTTTTGTATAACCAACAGGATAATTATGCGCATTTCCTTTGAAAAATACAACAAAAGAGTTAACGAGCAGCGCTGACAATGAGTAACTGCTTTAGGTTTATAGCTGAACCGAACTGTGCATAGCACGGTTCTTGGCATAAGCAAGAAAATGGTTTTTAACTCGGAAACACGCATCCCTTAAATGAAATTTGCCCGCCAGCGGACACCGCGCCGGAATTATTTATTAGTAGTTGTAAACTTATATACATGTAAACAAATTATAAAAATTATTATTCCAACCAGGATTGTTGTTAAGCATACGGAAACACATCCAAAGGAAATTCGCTCCGACAGCGGACCACCGCGCCAAATTATATAAAACAAATAATATGGTCTTTAAGGGAACAATGTAAAGTTAACTCAAATCTACCTTCACATGGAAGTGAAAGTAAAATTACTAACTAATTTAGTAGAAGAAGTGTGAACGTAGTGGATGAATTAAACCATCCCATGCTGGAGAAAGACGTGGGAGGATAAAAATAACAAAGCTTTGCTATTATTGGTGCTTTTAGTGGATGACTCACTATTGATCACATTAAAAAGTTAGACACCTCCAAAGAATGTTGGGATGCTTAAAAAAGTATCACGAAAAATCAACTTTTACTAATAAAGTTTTATAGTTAAAAAAATTATATCAGCTTCAAATAGAGGATTACCGATTGAATATGGGAACGCCCATTTGAATGAGATACTAAACTAGTAATAAAAACTCAAACTGTAAATGACGAGGAGCTATGTGAAGAGAAAGTGGTAGCGTTCAATCTATCTTAGCGTACCAAGTTATGACCAAGATAGTGTATGGCTCTTGAAAACCAGGGCTGAGTCGATTTGATCGTGGAGACCGACAAGAAGCGACTACTTCAAAATATACGAGAAAACAAGTGTAAAACTGATAACGAACCGCCTGAGGGTTCAAAACACGGCAACCCTACTAACCGGGGGGGGGGGGGGAGGGGGGTTAACTTCAAGAGGGAAAAAGTTGATTCGGATTAAATTCGCAGCTGCTAGAGAGATCAGCGCTCGCCCGTGGACGCAGTGTGACTACTCATGAAGCTAACTCTAGAGCTTTTCCAAATTTGTCCGGTTATATTTTTTTTAAACCATGGCTACTATTAGTTAGACAGCTGTCTGTGGACTACTCATTGAACTAACTCTAGAGCTTTCCAAAATTTCCGGTTATATTTTTAAACCATGGCTACTATTAGTTATGACAGCTGTCTTTATTGTAATAATTACATTACTTTTCTTGCCGTTCCTTATTATTTTAACCTAAAAAAAATGGTTCGCCATTTTCATGTTCTGTATTACTAACATGAAAATTTGAAACTAATCGTAAAAAAAGTTTTTCAAAGTTCAACAAAACGCTACTGATGGCTGGTAAGTTTACATTTCATTCAACTATTTAATAATTTAATTGATATAATCCAGGTAATCAAATGTGGGCGTCTAAATTTTAAAAAACGTGGAAACGTTTTTTAAAATTGTTTTAGGCTGCATGAAATGCCGAAATCTATCTTCTAGCTTGTAGCTAATTTAGCCATTAATGTTCACCAGATTAAATTATTAAATTAATTGAATAAAATCTAAACTTATTTGCAATCAGAATGGTTTTAGGAAGTTTAAAGACGACAAAGACCGGGCAAAGCGCTTCGGCTAGTTAGAAGTATGACTGGGAAGTATACAAAATTAATTTTAAATGGAATTTAAGCAAAAAGCAGGAAATTCAGCCACGCATACTCAGTTGAAAAGTAGGTCTTCCGCGGCGCTAGCGTCGATCGGAATCCAAATTTCCCCACCATTGAGTCGACAGTCTTACTCTTTAAGTATCTATAGTCTCTGCTATGGTCTCTTGTATTTACTCAAAAAGAATAAATCTGACAGCTTTATATGTTATATACAGCTTTATACCTATATACAGTATGGCCACGGATTAGGTTGCGTATACATGTAAATCAGAAAACAATTTATTTTTTTACAATAAGGTACTCTTCATACAATTTTTTGCTCTTTTTAAATTGAAAATTTATCCCAATAAAAAATTTGACTACAAACCTTGTACCCAAAATGTACTTTGGGTTTAATTGCACTTTTTGATTAAGTGACAGGGAGAGATGTATTTAAGTGTAATTTTGATATTTCAACAAAATGTTATTATTTTTAAAAATTTCGCCTTTTTATGACTTATTAAATTTTGTGGTAAGAATTGTCTTGGTAAATCCCCCCCCCCTCCATATTGGTCCTCTATTTCAAATATTAGAAAACTATTTTTGTAATGATATGTATCAATAATTTACTAAATTTTAATTTAAGAACATTTTATTTATTTTTCCCCTAATTTTTAATACAACGGGGGCTAAAATATTATATTTATTTTTTTGTTGAAAATTTCATTTTCATGTAAGAAATACACAAGTTTAAATAGAATAAT